>QGOB01000895.1:0-21442 GCA_003313055.1 Termitomyces sp. MG145 | reverse complement strand
CCCCACTAATTGCACATTCCAAAAAGGGGTTTATTCCAAGAAAAAAACAAAGAAGACAACAAGAGGCAGAACCGCGGACCAGTACGTACAACTCTAAAAAGTACACTATGTTATACAGGGATCTGGAGAAGCAGAGATGAAAAACCACCCCCTCATTCCGCTCGCTCGACCTCCCCCGCGCCACTGCCCTCCACCGGAACCGCCACCTCCCCGACCAACAGGGCCGCCTCCATTTGTGCCGCCACCGTCGCAATGTGGTCTTCCTGCCGGGGCAAGGGTTCGCCCACATCCACCGCCGCCTCCAGCCAAGTCCCCAGGGCCACTGCATTCTGTCAACGATGCCCCGCCAACACCCGGTCCAATTGCACCATTCCGTGCTCGACCTCCGATGGCGGCATCTGGTGCAGGTGGGACAGGCCCTCTCGAAGGGACGCGAACGCTGCCGACGATGCGTCCAGCAGGAGCTGGTGCTCCCGTGCCCAACCTAAATGGCCCAAGTTAGTTGCGAAAAGAACGATGACCGGAGCACTCACGCATCGCCTTGCCCCGCCCCGCGGCCGCCTCCCGCAAGGCCCAATCCCGCCTCCAGGTTGCCGCCTCTCTCTCAGCCCAAAGGGCACCCACCTCCATGGTCTGCCTCCCCAGCACCTCGGGCTGGAACGAAGAGATTGCGGAGCACGCCCAGGAAGCGGCCGCAGCGTCCTTGAGCTGTCGAATGCGCGCTGGGAGGCCCCGCACCTCCTTTGCCCAGGTGTTCACCACCCCCATGGCAGACTCCAGCTCCTGCCGCATCGCGTCTCGCTCCCCCTGTGCCCTCTGCGATTCCGCCCGCAGCTCCTCTGACTCCGTATTCGCTCGGTTGGCCAGCTCCCTCCTCGCCTCGTTGCGCTCCCTCCTCACCTCGTCACGGTCCCTCCGGACCTCCTGCAGCTCTGCATCCCTCCAGGAGATCTCCCCCATCAGAGCCTGCACTCGCTGGCGTCCAATGACCTCCGCCGCAGGCACCTCGCGAGCCCCCAGGGAAGCAGGGCCCAGGAGCCTCCCCATATGCGGAGAGTACAGGTGTACCCCAGGGGGACCCGCCTCGGGGGAAGGCGACCGTCGGGGGCGCTTGGGGGGTCAACTGGACAGAGAGGATGCCTGCCGCTTCCCCGAACCGGCCCCCGATGACTTCTGCGCCCCCCGCGGCGGCCCAATCTTCACCACCGCCCCGGACCCCACACCACTCCCCCCCGACTCTTGCCGACCTCCCCACGCATGCCCAGGCCTCGGAACCGCCGTCATCTGGGCCAGGACCCACTCCACTCCCCACCCCTGCTCCTCCGCCACACAGGTCGCCTTCCAGAGTCGCGACACGGAACACCTCTCATGGCGGGCCCGACAAGCCTCACACATGGAGAAGTCGCGCTGCGACCCGGCCTCGGGGGGGGCAAACTCACAGGGTTCCCCCCGACGAATACAGAGGACGCACTAAAAGAAACCCTGGAGTTAGCCCGGAACCACGCAGAAAAGGGGGGGCCACCTACGGGACCGTGCGCCTGGCACCAATTGAGGGTCGGGGGCCCCCAAGCCTGGGACAACACCTCCGCCATCTGCTCCAGCGTCACCACCTCTTGAGGGACCCGGCGACCTGGGGACAGCTCCACAGCACTGGACACCGGTGATACGCCCCGGTCAGCGCTGGCTGCCTGACACCGACAAGTCAAACCAAGCACATGACCTCAGCACGTGACCGCTACCGACCGACCACTAACGACACCGACCGTTACCGACCTTTCCCTTAACGACTCAGCCAACCTTGCGACAATCCAGGCCTCTTTCTACGGCCCCTGACATGCATTATCACATGCATCCGCTACGCTTACTATCCTGTACCAGTTTCCCCTTTTATTGCCTTACTCCCGACACGCACTACTACATTATCACATGCAACCGCTACGCTTACTATCTATTACCGGTTTCCCCTTTTATCTATCACCTTACGTACCTATAAATACTGCCCTGTCAGTAGCTACAAATCATCAAATTGTACCAGAGTCCAGTCCCCACTTCAGACTACACTTAAGATCTCGTTCATGCTCTTGCTTCGTTAACAACTGATTTGGGATTACCCAGTCCAGTCTACTTTGCTCCTCGTCGCCTTCATTAAAGCGCCATACGGGCGCCCTTGCTCCGCTTTCGTTAAGCACCATATGGGTGCCCTCGTTTCGCCTTCGTTAAACGCTAGCGCTTACGGCTAGCGGCTTGTATATTTCTGTTAACTCTTCCGCTATTCCTTAACGACCTTTTGGGTCTTTGACAGATTTCTCACTTAGCGACAATTTGGCGCAGACACTAGCGGCCGCACCGTTATCTCTTACCGCTCTCTCACACTTCCTTACTGACTCCGACTTCTCATCTCCTTACCAGGTTTCTGGGACTTTGCTTGACTCCTCTCATACACACATAATGCTACTGCTTGCTAGCTATCCCTATCTAGCTGGACTTGTTGGTTGTTTCCTGCACGGCAGCTAGGCGGCAAGACAGCGCATCACCGGGCGTGGCACCATCGCCTCCGGGCGGGGTGGGGCCTGCAACGGACCCGCCCCCGGAGTTGGCATCGACGGGCCCACCCCAGGAGTTTGCATCGACACCTCTGTGCCTGGGTTAGTACTGGATATGGAAGGTGCGCCCCCAACTCACGTTGACGAAGCATCACCGACAACGCACGCGCATCCCGGCGTCGGTTGAACGCTGCCCGATGCGCCTCGTATAGTTCCCAGGATGCCACATGATTGTCGTCAGAGGACGGGGGAGTAGGGGGACCAGAGGAGGAACTAGGCAAAGACATAGTGGTACACAAAACCAGCCGCGGTGAGCCCTCCCTTTTATCCCCCCGGAGCACCTTCTGGATGGCCGCCATACGTCTTCGACTTCAATTCCACAAACTTCTGTGCCAGCACTAGCTTCAGGTTCGAATTCCCACGACACCGCCACTGCGGCCCCCGTCTCGAAGGGTCTCGACGCTGAAGGGGGGGTAATGTCACGACCCCACCATCTCCGGACCCCCACACGCTGCCCCAGCCCCGACACACACCTCCCCTGCACCCCTCGCGCACCTCAGGAACTGCCAACAACCTCCCAACGCTGCACCGGCAACACCCGCAGCCATCTCCAAACAGATCCCCAGCCATCACCGAACCCCAGCATCTTGGCCGACACGTCACCCCAAGGCTTCCCTGTCACCAGACACACCTGGACCCCCGGCATCCCGGCCATCACATAACGTTCCGCAACATTCCTCCTGCGAACCGCCGGCATGTCACAATGCCACCTGCTTCTGTGGCGCTGAGGGGCACCACCATCACGCACCATGACCGCTGACCCGCCCGACACAAGCCCGCCGTAACCTGCGCCAGCATGCCCCGACCACTATCATGACCCCGGGGCTGGCCAGTCCGGGGACTTAGCCAGAGGAATCAGATGTCCCAGTCCTGGCTAGAATCCTATCCGGGACTTAGCAGAAGGGTAGTACATAAACCATAGGGTAGCATACAAGTCGGGTAGTCTTGATATTAACCGTAGTTCTCCATATTTCCGCGTCTCTGTCTCTGTCTCTGTCTTTATCTCAATCTCAATCTATTCTCTTGCCTCTCTCTCTCTCGCGTCTCGTCTCTTGTCTCTTGTCTCTCATCTCTTGTCTCCGTGCCTTGTTTCCGTTCCGTGACTCATTTCTCCTTTCTGTTTCTCTTCTCCGTTTCCTTACCTATCATCCGTATCTCTTTCCCTCTTCACCCCGGTCTCCTAACCAACTCACCCTGCCCATTCCATACCTACTCCCACCGTTCCGAGCCTACTCCCACCCCGATCCGTACCACTCCCCTTCGCTATCCATCTCCCCCTTTGTTACGCCCCTACCCAACCCCCTGCTCCCGTGCTCCCTTACCCGGAGCACTTTCTACTTCGCGCATGGCACTACTCGTACCCCAGAGCGTCCGGACTTCTCCCAGACCACTCATAGCGGTACCCGGAGCTTCTGCAAAGCCCCGAACCCATACTTAGCCTCCCGAGCTCGCCTAGTAAGGACTTGCCAGTGTAGCTGAGCCCCCGTTGTCAGCGGGACCTGACATGGCTCCATTAGACTTCATCAAAGAAAGGTAAAGAAAGGTGAGCAGTGGAAACAAGCGACAAGGACAGCAATGAGGAGGTAAAGTTCCTCTGTCATTTTAATGGCTTTGCCAGACTAACAGCTCTTGTTCATAGTTGACAGTCCCCATGTCCTTCGATGACAAGGAGCTGAAGAAGCTGTTGAGAAAGTGCCTCCCCTCAACAGTGCTGGACACAGGCATGGATGCAGAGGGAAGAGTCAGGAGGAAGAAGAGGAAACTGGTGGTCCTGGTGGCTAGGGCAGCATTCCACAAGAGAATCAGGGTGGTAAGGATTACTTCTTGCTTTGGTAACATTTTACTAACAGTAGTCGATAGTGTGATGGCTGCTGGGCTATTAATGATCCTGAGGGGTGCTGGTATCATACCAGCACCTTTCCATGTTACTGGTGCAATGAGGCAAGCAAAGGGTGCTTGGCTCATGGTTGCGTGTCACAGGATCACTGCAGAAGTCACAAGAGGAAGAATGTGGGGAATGTAGCTTTAGTGAAGGCTGCCCAGTAGTATCTGGAGGAGCAGCACAAGCTTGATGCAGCCAGTAAGGCCATCACAGTAAAGAAGGCATCGTTAAGCTTGCCAATGTGTCAAGAAAGAGGCAGTGCAGAAGGAGAGTAAGAGGAGAAGGCAGCAATTCATAAGAGTTACTCAGTGGTGAACTTTAGTGAGGACAAGAGCATGCTGATGCTTGCTAGGGGAGCTAAATGGCACCAGGTGAAGTTTGAAGGGGAAGAGGGCTCAATTGAGGGGATTCGAGAGACGACATCCCTGGCAGAAAGGGCAATGGTGGCAACAGCCATTGAGAGGAGCCTGGGCAGTGGTGAGGTCACAGAGGAGGCTGGGCTGGGTAGCAGAATCTAGCAGTACTTGGTAAGTGGTTACTTCTTTGTTCTGTATTGTTGCTACTGGTTGGTTTTGCTTAACAACAGAGCAGTAGAAATGGAGATGCCTGAGGTGGAGATGGGTGATAAGATGAGGGAGAAGGAAGCAAAGGACTTGGTAAGTCTGCTCTTTTAATGATGAATTGGTAGTGCTAACAAAGTTTGTTAAGTGGAGAGATTTGGGGCTCCTCAACTGACTATCAAGGAAGAGAAAATCCAGTGGCTTGAGGAGGACCTACTAGTCCCATTCCCATTTGATCTCTGAGGTGACCTGGAGCAATATCGGGTAAGGGCGGCAAAAGTTAGTTGTTTGATGGGAAGGGAGCTGGTGGCAATGGAAAACCACTTGCAGGTAGCACAAGCTCATTTTCATTTGTTGGCAAGGGCACAGAGCACATTGTTGTGCTACCAGGACAATTGCAATGCCTTTATTGTGTGGCAGTTTGAAGTGAGTGTGATGGAAGAGTATTAGGGAGTTGGGAGATAGAAAGCTGCCTTCTGACAACAACTTTTCTCTCACTGCACCCTAGAGAAGAAAAACAATCTTTATTTTAGTTTTTTTTTGTTATCATTGCAGACTGACCTCCTTAAGGGGTCTTTTTAAATAAAACCTTTTCTTGGAGTCTGGCCTGACTACTAAGATAGCGGTCTGAGGAAGTGAATAGAAATGGACAAGAGGGGCAAAGTGAATGATTGAAACAAAAGAAATAAATGAGTTAAAAAGGTAAACACTCAGTAAATGTAACATATCGCATAATATTGATATAATTAACAATATATTAATTATTATTACTCTATATGTACTTACTGGCTGCCTTACCTAAGGCAGCCAATTTTACTGTCATACGTAGTACTAGAATTGCACATCGATCTGGTTCTGTCGTGTGGTTGTAAGGCTAAGCTTTTACTTGACTTTGTTTCACTTTTTTGAACCTTTCGGGTTCAATTCTGATACTACGTGACTAGACTCAACACCTGATTAGATGGAGACCAATCAATCTGCTGAACCAACATGCAATGGTGAGACCATCGACCAGTCGTTGGTGTACCCCTCAATCTGTTGCGATGGACCCGGGGCGTCCGGGGTCAGAATATACTGAGGCCGAGCCTTACCGGCAGCCTCAGGAAATGCCAGGAGGGACGCAATGGAGTGAATTGCAGCCGACAGCTGCGCCAAGTGGTGCAGCGAGACCAGGGGTAGTTGTGGAAGACCTGGACCAGCAACCCGGCAGGGATCACGACGGTCCCATCCAGGCCGGGAGATCAGGTCGACAGGTCCAGAGCAGGGGTACTGCTCAGGGTCCTACTGAAGGTCGCAGACCTTCAATGTATTTTCTGGGGAAGATGCAGAGGCCAGAAGCGGGCAGTTGGAGAGTACCAACTGAATCCACTCCAATTGACGCAACATCAGCAGGGAGATGGAGTGCCGCAGGATTTGACAATGCCCGAGCTGAGAACGCCGGCAGTACACTGGGAGGACGAAACATCCGATGATGAAGAGAGTGGACGGAGTGAGTCCACCCTTCAAGTTCAGTGCGCCATGCTATGGAAAAGATACCCTAGTATTACGAAGGATATGACGCGGGCTTGACTAGGACTGTATGTACTGAAACACATACGGTTGATACAAGCTAGAGGTGATAATGTACCTCAGTCAAATACTGTTGAATACATTACATTGTATGTTCAGATTCTTGAGCTGGAAGCCCAAGCGTATATGTACCGCAAGGCTAATCAAGGATCAGCTGCCTCGACTCCAGAGGGAGCAAATTTGATCCCAAATATCCCCCCTGCGACAAAGCCTGAGTTGTCTCCCCATCTGGAAGAGGCAATGAGCAATACATATGCGCCCCAGCAAGCAGGAGAGTCTGATGAGCAGTTTGCGGCAAGGTTCGCTGCAGCACAGAGGCAAAATGTATTCAGAGGTCAATGAAGGAGACCTCTGGCGACCGCTGAGTCAGTATCTACCATTCCCGTGGTAGACAGCAGCCTAACCAAGGCGGGGGAAGCAACGCACCCTCACATAAAACAGGAAGCAGTAGAGAATATTCCACTGACAAATCGAGTGCCGTTGGCAGATAAGTTTACGGAAAGGGTAGCATACCAGCACATGCGGAACCAAGACCTGAAGCGCCAGGGACATTCCTGGATAGATGACCAGGGGATTGTATTCAATGGAATAACGCCCATTGATGAGATGAGAAGGCAGTATGTCCAAAGGACACGACAGCCTGAGACTAGGAGAGGGGATCCGCCCACTGCGGATCCGAGTTGATTCCCTGGAAAACAGGTGATGGAAGAGCTAGGGGGACAAGAGAGCCCACTGCATTGGAATGATGCAGGGAAATTGTACCATACAGGTCACCGACCTGTATGAGCATTCTCTGTGGTACCTCCTGCTGAAGGCAGGAATAAAACGCCTGGAATAACGGAGGCGACAAAGGTGTATACTGAGAATATGCACCAGCGCCTCAGTAGTATAATTGATGATGCGGTAGGCGTAGCATTGCGCCTCCCTGAAGGTGTCAAACCGCGAAAGGCGGATTCGAAGCACATTCACCCGTACAGAGGAGAGGCCAAGTTTAGTGACTTGGAAAACTGGACGATGGATGTGTGTAACCATCTAGCTGCATGCCAGTATGGGGGCGATCGGTTGGACAGAGAACGTGTATTCATTCTTCTGGAGTTCCTGGATGGACAGGCCAAGGCCTGGTTTCGGCATCATGTCTTGCACTACAATTGTGCATGACAGCACTGGACATTCAAGGATGTAATCCTTGAATTATATAACAGGTTCGTGAGTGCATCCACTATGCAGGATGCTCAGGAGGCGTTCATTGCAACCTCCTATACCGAAAAACTGGGTGTTCAAGGGTTCTATGATACCTTGATTGACCATGCACAGAATATGTCTATCTACCCAGACAATTGGGTAATGATTGATACATTCCTGCGTGGGATACCCGATGCAATGAGAGAGTCTCTCATTTGCGATGATGGGCTATCGCCCGAAGTGAATACAGTAGAGGAGTTCGTAGCGCATATGCTGCGCTACGAACAATCCCACAAAATAGCAAGGCACTTTGAGCTACATAGCTCAAAGATTCGGTCGACAAAAAGGATTGAGCCTCGGAAGGTAGGTACCTTCTGGGCCCGTCGAAAGGAAATGGTGGGCAATACAGACACAAGGCTCGTAGTGAGACCAGCACCTTGGCAGGATCGGCAATTCCGGAGAGACCAACCGGTGAACCGTAGGGATGCACCGGCACAAGATGCTCGGAAGGGCAGGCGCCGAGAGGATGCTCGGCTGTATCAGGCTGCTGGTGAGGCCAAGTTGCCGACTGGGCCACAGAAGTTTGAAGCAGCTTGCCCTGTCGTAGCAAATAAGTGCTTCAACTGTGGCCAACCTGGGCATTTCGCGAATGCATGCCCAGAGAAGGGTGGATGGCCGGGGGCTAGGCCGCACGCATATGTACGAGCGGCTCACACTGCTATCCCTGATGCGGAAGGGATAGACTCGGGAAATAAACCTGACGTAGAAGATGATGAGGTGGGAAACCTCAGCCCCGAGGCACTAGAGGATGAGAACGCCTCTGTAATGGAAGAGTTGCCGGATGACGAGTATGTTGAGATTGACATGTACGACAACGACTATTAACGCCTGGGAGTTGGACTCAGAATTCATGGGAGCGCTGACGGACTACCTGGTCAGTGCGTTAGACCAACCGATTGGAGCAGCTAATGTGAAGGTGTATAAGGTACACCTTTGCAAGGCTCCGGAGAAGCTGGAGAGACCGGTGTTAAAGTGCGAGGACAAGGAGTGCCTAGCATCGTACGTGGAGGTGAATGGCCACAAGGCATGGACATTGTGGGATTCAGGTAGTATGACTACTGGGGTGACACCTCAGTTTTGTCAAGTGCACAAAATTGCTGTCAGTGAGGTTGAAGGAGCCGCTACTCCTTCAATTAGGCACTGTGGGCAGTCGAGCAGCAGTACAGTTTGGGATGCAGGCGAGTATCGCCTGTGCAAAATCAAGGACGAAAGAGTACCTTGACGTAGCGAATTTTGATCGGTACGATATGATTATAGGCACGCCGTATATGAGAAAGCATGGCATTCTGCTTGATTTTGGGAAGAATGAGATAGTGGTGGATGGCACCACCATACCTGCTGTGCGAGTGACCATAGAGAATGGTGATGGATGTATCCATCGGCACCGTGCCACGGAAAAGAAGGTGCTAGTCAGGCGACACTGACTAGACGGTGGCAGGAAATTGCCTACTGTAGAGGATGGCAAAGATGAAGAGCAAGCTTGTGTGAGCTTGCCAACAGATAGTCCAGTGGTGTTGATGCTGGAAAGCAATGCTGTAGAGTACGAACGTACTCTGAAAAGGGGGGAAAGCCCGAGCCCTAAGATGAAGTGTGAAAGGCAGAGTAAGCCTGAGGACAAGCGGCCTCAGCACATGGCGAGCATAGAGTGCCAACCGACGTCGTTGCGAGTAAAAGTTGAGGACTTGGTAACAGATGATGAACAGGAACTGATGGAGGACAAGGCATCCTCCACACATACGAATCGGTCAATCTGGGATCGACCGGTACCTCATCCTACGTTTGAATGGGCGTTTGACCCACGAATGCCTGCTGAGTGGAATGAGCTGGTGGCATCGATGTATGCGTGGAATGGACTATGCTGGACGTCGAAGGACGAGTTGTATTGTCAGGCTAGTGATGACGAGATATCATCACCGAGTGAGGTGTTTTTTGACGGACTGTCTGTGATGGCGCGGAGAAGTAAAGAGACTCTGGTGCGACTGCACATGCCGGATGACAGTGAGCTGAGGATTGCTGCCCTCAGGGAGAAGTATGGTCGCCCAGCCGTACAAGCAAAGTTGTCCGGGCATCCACACAAGGATGTGGACCGGAAAGGCAAAGGTAAAACCGGTGGGTTTACAGAGGAGGACATTCCGAATCTACGATTGCAGTGGCAGCGGGAATTTGGGGATATTCTGAATGGAACCAAGGAGGAATTACCTCCTTGGCGTGAGGTCAACCATGAAATTAACCTTATTGATGAGAATAAGGTGTATAAATATCATTTGCCACGATGTCCAATGGCGCTGCAGCAGCAGCTCCGAGACAAGACCAATCGGTACCTGAGAGCCCATTGGTGGGAAGCCCGACTGGCATCCCAAGCTGCTCCGCTATTGTGCATTCCAAAGAAAGATGGCACCCTGAGGATGGCATTGGATGCTCGCCAACGCAATGACAATACCGTAAAGGACGTGACGCCACTCCCGGATCAGGAAGTGATTCAAGAGGATGTCGCCAGAGCAAAGTTCAGGTCAAAAATCGACCTGATGGACGCGTATGAGCAAGTGAGAATCTGCGTGGCTGATATTCCGAAGACAGTGTTGTCGTCGATCATGGGAACATATGTTAGCAACATTATGCAGATAGGAGACTGTAATGCTCCTGCAACGTTTCAGAGGTTGATGACCTCTATCTTCTGGGATGTTATCGGGAGGTTTGTCCATATATATCTGGACGACATATTCATTTATTCCAATTCCATTGAAGAACACAAAGAGCATCTTCGTATCATTTTCGAGCGACTGAGGTCTAATCTACTGTACCTCAAATGGAAAAAATGTGAACTATATGCCGAGACAGTAGACTGCCTGGGACATAAGATTGACAGTCAGGGTATTCACCCTGACCAGGACAAAATCGATCGCATACGCGAATGGCGTGTGCCTCGTAACTATAATGATGTCCAAAGATTTGTAGGACTGGTGAACTATATTGGCAATTGTCTGCCTGATATTACAGCGTATACTGGACCCTTGATGTCCATTACGCAGAACGGAGCTCCATTTATATGGAGGCCTATACACCAACACTGTTTTGAGATGATCAAGAGGATCTGCTCAAAGACACCAGTCATCCGTCCCATAGATCCCAGATGTGATGAGCCGATTTGGCTCATCTGTGATGCCTCAAAGACTGGAGTTGGTGCAATGTATGGCCAGGGAAGTTCCTGGCAGAATTGCCGGCCAGTGGGGTTCATGTCGAGGAAGTTCACCTCGGCTCAACAGAACTATGCGGTTCATGAGCTTGAAATGCTGGCAATACTTGAGGCACTCCTTAAATGGGAAGATAAGCTGATGGGATACAAGATACACATCATTACGGACCATAAAGCACTTGAGTTTTTCAAGACTCAAGCAACGCTGTCTCCCCGGCAGCGCCGGTGGATTGACTATATGTCTCGCTACAATTTTGACATCACGTATGTCAAAGGCGAACTGAACAAGGTAGCTGACTGTCTCTTGAGATATTTCGAGAGCGATAGAGTTGGTGAACACCACGATACGCACGATTATGTCAATGCGGATATTCGTATCAATCCCCAAGGTGATGATCTTCCGTACCATCGCTACAAAGAGGTGAAGGAGCATGTGATTGAGCTTCGGTCCATGCAAGTGAACAAACTGCGACGTAGTCGACGACTACAAGAGCAGCAAGAGGCCCGAGATATAGAAGCTGAGCAACTTGAACAGGCTCAGCCAAAGGAAGGGACAATGCCACGTCAGGGCTCAAAAGGGAGCAGCCGTGGAGGATTGCATGGCCACGACATCTTGCTGGCTGACGCGTTATCGCCTACAGGAGAGCATCTTAACCCTCCTGTTCCTCAAACCGATGAATACCTACGGAAGGTACTTAGGGGTTATAGCTGCGATGCTTTCTACACTGAAATTCGACAGAACGCGGAGGCCCACCCACGGTTCAGCATGGATGGGAAAGGACTAATACGGGTAAGGAATGTTCGAGGACGCGATGTGGTGTGTATGCCACGCGACCACGCAATGATCACACAGATCGTTACTCAAGCGCATGAGATTGTTGGTCACTTTGGAACCAACAAAACATTGGAGTATCTGAGGCAATGGTATTGGTGGCCTCAAATGCAGAAAGAAGTTATGCACTTCTGCCAGACCTGCGAGGCCTGCCAGCGGTCGAAGACCAGCAATAAGAAGCCAGCAGGGAAGTTGCATTCCCTGCCTATACCTACAAAACCGTGAGACTCCATTGGAATGGACTTTGTTGGCCCATTCCCTGAGTCCAACGGTTATAACTACCTTTGGGTGGTGATTTGCCGAATGACCAGTATGGTGCACTTGATACCGGTGCACACGACCGTCACTGCGTCAGCATTATCCTGGATCTACTTGAAGGAGATTGTAAGGCTACACGGCCTTCCAAGTTCGATCATGAGCGATCGAGACGCAAAATTTACATCTCACTGGTGGCGGGAACTTCATAAGCTCTTGGGAGCGAAGCTGCTCATGTCCACCTCGTTTCACCCGCAGACAGATGGACAGACAGAGCGAGCAAACAGGAGTATTGCCCAAATCTTTCGTGCCGTGGTCTGACTGGACCAACGTGATTGGGTAGATAGGATACCGCTGACGGAGTTCGCGATCAACGCAAGTGTGTCAGAAACCACAAAATACGCACCATTCGAGCTCAACGGAGGATATATGCCCTCCATGCTGTGAGAACTCAGGACAAATGAAGTCGTTCACAAGGGGGTGAAGGACTTTGCGCGGCAAGCATTGGAGAATCTAGCCAGCGCACACGATGCTATCATTGTGGCATGTGTTATACAGGTACAACATGCGAATGATAGGTGGAGTGGCAAACCGGAACTAACGCCTGGGACGTTAGTATATCTGTCGACGGAAAATTTGAATCTTCTGAAAGGAAGGGTGAGAAAGCTATGCCCAAAATTCATTGGGCCGTACAGAGTCTTGGTCGCGGAACCAAGCACATCGAACTATGTTCTGGAGCTGCCTGCAGCTCTGCAAGCACGTCGGATTGTGCCTAAGTTTTATGTGTCATTACTTAGGCAATATAACGCGAACAATGATGCTATGTTTCCTAATCGGGTGACGCCCGAGACATATGATTTTGGTGCCAGTGATGAACAGGAATGGTTCGTCGAGGATATTCTGGGCCATCGGTGGCAGGAGGGAACGCACCTTGAGTTCGAGGTACAATGGAGTGCAGGTGATACGACATGGGAGTCGTATCACACATGTGCCAAGTTGGCAGCGTTGGATCGATACTTGGAGCTGCAGGGTGTGAAGTGCCCAAGTCAGCTTGCTAAGCGCTCATGTGCTTAGATTGATGGCTGTGATAAGATGTACACCGGATCATTTGGATCTCGGGTCACAATTGGGTCAGATGGATAAGATGGAGATGCATCCATCTGATGAGATAGTGCGGATCATGCTGCGGAATTGATGGTCGGATCAGGTTACGTAACCTGATGATGGGAACTTTATTGTGTTTTTTTTCCACTGACACGTCGACATTTTCGGTACCATGTCGTATCCTTACCAGCGTACGACCAGTGAGCCGCAGCCTCAGAACCCACAGGGTTCTGGAGGAGGGGGGGATTGCCCCCAGCAAAATAATCAGCAACCTGTAACGACGTCGTACCCGATGATGTCCCAGTTTGGGCAGAAAACAGCCCAATTTGGACAATCTCTGCAATTCTACCCGCCGTTCTTCCAGATGCCATACTTTCCAGGACCAGCTGGTCCTGGACAGCAGATGGGAGGACAGGTGGTGTGGGGGATGCCGATGCCGATGCAGCAGACGCAGATCCGGAGTGCAAGTACACTCCTTTCAGATGAGAAAGCACTAACTGTGCCACAGGTAGCACCCATGGATGTGGACAATGACGCGGGGCGCCAGCAGCAAGGAAGGAGCGAGGTGATGCAACCTCGACGACAATGAGAGAGGACTCCACCCCCACGAGATGCGTATAGGAGAGACCGGAGGCGATCGCCTCCGAGGAGTGTAGTGGCACGAGGAGGAGGAGTGCCTCAGGAAATGGTAGGGCGCAGGCGTGATGAGCCGCATCGAGGGCACAAAATCAAGGTCAAACCTGACCTTGAACACTGCCGCGACAAGCATTGCCGTCACCGCGTTGTGTACAATCTCCGCAGCGGTTATCATACGCGGAGAAAGGGAAAGGAAAGGAGATTGGGAAGCCGTCGGAGGTGCTGGACCCTCAGGCAGAGGCAGTGTGGAGACGACTCATATCTGCCGGCCAGCGAGTGCCGCCGGAGTCCGCGTTTCTGTCAGACCCTGTGGCCCAGGTGGTGATCACCAGTCTTCTTGATGAGATTGTTATGCTGCAACAGCGTAACAATAATACGATTAAAATGTTCACAAATGCATTGAGGAAGCGTCCGTCATCGCCGAAGAAACAGCCTGAGGCAAAACGCTTCAGAGTGCGTGATGTGGAGCCGGAGGTTGGTATGCGAGAAGCAGGAGGGTCAGAGGTGCAACAGGCACCTATGAGGCAAAAGGAAGATGGAGAACTCACACCGATGCCGGCCGAGCTGCATGACAAGCTTGTGGAGGAGGCCGCTAGTTTACGAGGATTGTCCTCGTCAACACATGCGCCCTCCCGGCAGTCGGAGACGAAGCGGCAGGAGGAGGTAGTGTTGTCAGCGGTTGAGTTCGGGGCAGATGTACCGCGAGGAGCAGACAGCGCGGTGATGCAGTTTGGGCCAGTGGTGCAGTTTGAAGCACCACTGAGAACGTATGTATCCGCGGTCCTGAGACAAGATACTAGAGCAGATGACAAAGTGGAAGGACAGCTCCTGACGTTAGCTGCGCTCAGTCTGAATGCACCGAGTGATGAGAGTGATTATGGGGAGTCCTCCAACAAAACTCCGTCCGAAGGAGAGACCCCTGCTAAACGCCGAGTGCGTTTAGATAAAAAACGCAAAAAGGAAGCTCGACAGAAGCACAAGGCTGTCCGCCAGGCGAAGGCGGTTAAGGACCGGGAGGAGCAAGCTACAGGCCATATTCTGGATGGCCTGGGGGTGTTCATCAAAGGGAAGATCATTGAGCGGTCGAATTGGTTTTATGGCGGAGCTCTTGACCATCACTTCTATTACTTGCGACTCACAAATATGGTGTTCGTGAGTGATGAGGCTTTGGCTGTGAAGACGTGCGAGGAGGAGACGGGGGCGAGGTATGTCCATACCTCAAAAGAGATTGACCGTGTGGTGCTGAGGGGATTTCCGATGAATCCTCAGCAGTTGCGAAAGCTCTATGAGCTTTCGCAGAACAAATTTAAATCAGTGTCACTGCGTACTGAAGCCTACTACTTGTTGCGTGAATTTCAGCACATCAGTATTAACTTTTATACCACGCTGCAGGATAGGACGATGGCTCTGGTGTGTACACCAGAGTACAAACACATTGCACCTCCCCTTGACCTTTCTTCTCGCCACATGAACATTGTGGTTATGCCGACCCCAGAAGGGTACTTGCAGTGGAAAGATCGAGCTGGGCGTCCGTTTTTCACAATCACTGGATTCAATTCTGAAGGTGTGCGTTTCACCTTTGACCTGGACAAATTGGCGCAACATGTACTTTACTTTTGCTGACCGGGGATGATGAATTCAGTATACAGTATTGCAGTGGATCGCGCTTATCGCATCCACTGGTGTACACTGCTAGGACATGCCCTTACGCGAGGACTGTCCCCCGCAGGGCGAGCTCGAGGACAATTTGCAAGGCTGCTCGCCTTGATCATTGCCCGGCCGGGGCTGTATCGCGAGGCTGTCGCTGATTATAACGCAGCCAACCCCAGCACCCCGTTTGTACCACTGAGCTGGACTGACGTCCAGCTCCGACCCCCACACTTCGACGCGGCTACGGCCATTAACATCACTGATGCCAACGTGTTACGCACCATGCTAGCAAACGGCATACCCGTAGAATGGGTAGACCATGCCTATACCTTCGGTGTGGTCTACCTCGAAGGCCATTTCCTTGCAGCAAATGCATCGATCGACCATTTTCGCGAGGTCGATGATGAACGTCATCGTCGACTGGACATCTATGGAGAACCCGTGGCCATTCAACAATGGGACAACTGGCGTGTGCCCAGTGAAGATGATATGATCCGTCTTCACGCACTGCTCAGTCGCGAAGTGGCTCAAGGTCATGAATACCTTGAGAGCGGACTGTACTATCCCGTGGGGATGAATCCCAACCGTCGAGATCTGTGGCAACGCCGGTCCCGACATGGACCATATCCCCCATCTACAGTTCACACCACCGCTTCGGTTCAGGCTCATACAGATTCAACGTTGTCCGGGCCCATCGCCTCATCATCGTTGGTTAGCGTCGACACAGAGATGAGGATTGATATGGCCTGCGAGTTGTCACGTCTGCCGTCTGCGTAAACCTTGTAGGCGGCCCATCTTTTTTCAATTTATACTGTCGGTTAATGTTGGCGCTGTATCTTTTGACAGATAACATGGACAATTTCGAGCCGTGGAGGACTTGAGTGCCTCCACATCGGACTATATATTATCTGGACGAGTGTTGCTCCCTAGTAGAGACTGCTTACCAGTCTCAAAGGGGGGCATGTAACATATCGCATAATATTGATATAATTAACAATATATTAATTATTATTACTCTATATGTACTTACTGGCTGCCTTACCTAAGGCAGCCAATTTTACTGTCATACGTAGTACTAGAATCGCACATCGATCTGGTTCTGTTGTGTGGTTGTAAGGCTAAGCTTTTACTTGACTTTGTTTCAGTAAATCATCATGGCACTTGCACAACGTTGCTTAATGACTGCATCTTAATGAAAGGTGGGTGGGAAATGGTGGTGACAAGTTAAGAAAAGATAAATAAAGAGCTTAACAATAAACAGTTTGCCAGATGTAGATAGGAAAAAGTGTCTATAGTGAGAAAAAGATTGTAAGTAAACAGCAAGTGGTAAGAACAGTGTTGTGTAAACAATTGAGGTTGGCTTGTCTGCGTTGGAGGTCAATAGCTTGTCAGGCAATGAGGTCAGTAGTCATTAACAAGTAATCGGGAGGTGGCTGGAGGTAGGTTGCTTCTACAATATTTGTGGAGAATAAGGGATGAATACCAATAGCGACATAGTAAAAGGAACAGCCCATGTGTCAGCAGACAGTAATGCACTCCATCCAAAAGACAGAGTAAGCAGCTGAGCTCCACTTAGACGGTAAGAACAGTGTTGTGTAAACAATTGAGGTTGGCTTGTCTGCGTTGGAGGTCAATAGCTTGTCAGGCAATGAGGTCAGTAGTCATTAACAAGTAATCGGGAGGTGGCTGGAGGTAGGTTGCTTCTACAATATTTGTGGAGAATAAGGGATGAATACCAATAGCGACATAGTAAAAGGAACAGCTCATGTGTCAGCAGACAGTAATGCACTCCATCCAAAAGACAGAGTAAGCAGCTGAGCTCCACTTAGACTGGTCTCCATTAATGGCTTTGAAGAGGACTTGTCTAACATTGAAATGAGGTTGTTCAGCAATGCTGTTAGTGTGTTTGTTGTAACTGGAGATGCAAATGTGGTTCAGATGATACTTCTTGGTGAGGTAAGTGACTACTTTGATGATGGAGGGACCATTATCAGTAACAATTTTGTTAAGAGTGCCCCAGCGGTAGATGATGTCTTCAAAGAGCCACTTAGCAATAGCATTGGTATTTTCGCAAACAAGCATGTGGAATTTGGGGTAGTGGATTAACAAACAGCAGCTTTGAATGACATACTTGAACTTGTTTGAAGGTGGCATGAACATAGTGTTAATATAGATTTTACTGAAGAGGGCGGCAGACATAGCAATAGTAGGTAGTATAAGGACTTTGGTTGTCTGATGGACTTGGTAAATGTGGCATGAATGGATGTACCAAACAATATTGGCTGCTACCTAAGGCCACCAAAAGCATTCCAATAGGGCGGCTCTTGTAGCAAACAGACTGCAATGTCCAAGATTGTCATGCATAGTATGTAGGATACAAAGTTGAGAGTTGGTCAGTATGAAGAGTTTGTGTTTGTTGTTACAGTTGCATTGCCAAAGTTTACTGTTAACAAGGAAGAAGCTGCTAGCATAGCAAAGGAAGGTGGCAAGAGCTTTGTTGTTAAGGCCTAGCAGTTGTTTGAAGTCAGTGAGCCATTGCTTAATGAGTTTGATGCATTTGTTACTAGCAAGGGCCTTGGAGAAACAAGAGATATTGTCATAGGAAATGAGATCAGTAACAGCTGGAGTTGAGACTTCAGTAAGGGGAACAGTGTCATTAACAAATGTCACTAGAGTCAGTAGGTAATGGGTGAATGAGGGTAAATGAGGGGTGGTAGATGTAGAATGAGTGAGGGTGGTTGGTAACTGAATATGGTGCATGAATCTGTGCATACAATTGATCCAATCTTTGAAGTTGTCATTGTTGGTATTGTCTGGGGGAGGGTCAATAGGCTATATTAGTTGTTGTGAAAGTCCATCAAGTCTGTAGAAAGTTCCTTTAACGTGTACAAGTGAAATATAAGGATACCCATGATCCAATGGTTCATACTAGCAGAAGGCTGTATGTCAGGGTTCTGCAGCATACCTTTAATGTAGTGTGTGTTGACTTTGATAATAAAGTTCCTAATGCCTAGGAGGTACATGCATAGCACTTGCAAAGCTCAATACAAACTGTAGAGCTTAAGCTTTGGCTGACTAAAGCAAGCTTCATGTTTGTTAAAGGTGATAGAGCTGAAGCAGTTATAGTGACATTGTTTGCAGTTGTCAGTTGTGCACTAGCAAAGGTAGAAATCAACTGCTATGTAGGAAGTGTTGACTGCTAAGATAACAGGATTGTTGGATTTGTAGTTGATATAAACAAGAGGTTTGGCATTGTGCAAGGCTTTAACGAGGTCTTTCTGGGTATTAAGTTAGTCCAGTCCAAACTCAAAGGGGACTCTAGTGCAAGTGAGCTTTGTTAGGTGATGAATGCAATGGGCAAAGTTCTTAACAAACATTTGGAGGACTCCAACAGTGCATAGGAAAGCATGAACTTCAGTTAACAACTGGCAAGGGCCTCAGCAGTCCAATAGCACTAAATGATTTTCATTAGGAACTTGACCATTAGGGGTACAGACATGGCTGAGGATCTTGAAGATAGGCACACAAAAGATTAGCTTATGACTGGAGAAGATACCACAGCAGTATTTCATCTGCTGAAGGACACAGTTCAGGAGCTCAAAGAACTTCCAAAGTGCTAAACAAATGTTAGAATTATCAAGATGCTTAGCAAGTGTACCATTAACAATCTGCCAGTCTTTTGAGCTTTTAATGCCAACCTTGTTGATGAAGCTGAGGGCATTATGGAGGATCTTGGGCTGGAAGATGTAGGTGACATTGTTGTAGAAGATGGGTACTGCATTGGTCCATCTCATTGGTAGTGTTACTAAACAGAGGGTGCCAAATAGTGTCTGGAAAGTCATTAAGTTGCAGGAGGTGAGATCAATAATGTGCTCATCATATCCAATGTAAGGATTGAGGGTGGCACTGCAAATGTGGCCAGCAAAGGATTTGGCAACGTGGTTGGGAAAAGGGAGAACTCCAGAGTGGCGAATAGTGACTTGGTTTAATGGTTTAAGATTGTGTACTAGGTGAAGTTTACTATTTTTCTTCAAGACACAGAACTAGTGGGACCAGTAAGCAGAGTTTGAAGGGCTTGTAAATGCTAGCTTGGATCTTGCTATGAATGATTTCACAGATTTCCTTCTCAAGGCCTAGCAGTATTGGTCAGTTATGCTGGACCCAAGAGATGTGAGGAATTGTTGGTATGCAAACAGGAGGGAAGAAGTTGGGTCATAGGCTACTTCTTTTAGAATCTTCCCAAGCAAAGGTGTTTTGTTGCTTAGTAACAAGGTCCACAAGTATGTTAAGCTGTTTTTGAGTAAGAAAGCTGGTATCATATTCTTTAACAAATGTTGCTTTGCGATCTTTGGTAAAGTGAGATGTTGGTACATAGGAAGGGGGTTTAGAGTCAAGCTTGGGTATGTTTGCTAAGGAGTTGCCAAGGATGTGTCATTTGATTTGAAAGTCTTCGCTAACTTGGCTAGCAATGAGCTTGGTCTTCAAAGCAACTGGCTTATATTTCTTCTTGACTTGGACTCTTTTGTGTTTTGGCTCAATGGTGGCATAAACAGCTGGGAAAAGGACATTAACATAGCAGTGATATAGCATGCCAGTCAAAAAATATGCATGAGTTACTTTCTCCTCTTTCTTTATGCCTAAAGCTAACCTTAAATTCCTTATAGACAGATGCTTGTCAGGTCCCACTGACGACGGGGGCTCAGCTACACTGGCGAGTCCTTACTAGGCGAGCTCGGGAGGCTAAGTACGGTCCGGGGCTTTGCGGAAGCTCCAGGTACAGCTACGAGTGGTCTGGGGGAAGTCCGGACGCTCCGGGGTACGAGTAGTGCCGCGCGCAAAGTAGAAAGTGCTCCAGGTAAGGGAGCATGGGGGCAGGGGGGAACGGGTAAAGAAACGGAGAAGAGAGACGGAAGGAGAAACGAGTCATGGAAACGGAACGAGGCACGGAGACGGGAGACGAGAGACGAGAGACGAGACAAGAGAGAGAGAGGCAGGAGAATAGATTGAAATTGAGATAGAGACAGAGACAGAGACAGAGACACGGAAATATGGAGAACTACGGTTAATATCAAGACTACCTTACTCGTATGCTATCCTAAGGTTTATGTACTACTCTTCCGCTAAGTCCCGGGTAGGATTCTAGCCGGGACCGGGACATCTGATTCCTCCGGCTAAGTCCCCAGACTGGCTCCCAGCCCCGGGGTCGTGACAGTGGTCAGGGCGTGCTGGCACGGGTTACGGCGGGCTTGTGTCGGGCGGGTCGGCGGTCATGCTGCGCGATGGGTGGCGCCCCTCGGCGCCACAGAAGCAGGTGGCATTGTGATGTGCCGACGGTTTGCGGGAGGAATGTTGCGGAACATTATGTGATGGCCGGGATGCCGGGGCTCCGGGTGTGTCTGGTGACAGGGAAGCCTTGGGGTGACGTGTCAGCCGAGATGCCGGAGTTCAGTGATGGCCGGGGGTTAGGGTTAGGGTTAGATGTACGGCGGCTGTCCAGAAGGTGCTCCGGGGGAATAAAAAGGGAGGGCTCACCGCGACTTGTCTCCCATCTTTCCATGTCTTTGTCCAGCTCCTCCTCTTCCGGTTCACCCACTCCCCCTCCCTCCGACGACTTCCGGGTCTGGGTTTGGCAACAGTATGAGGATCGCCGGGCTCTGTACAATCGCTGCCAGCAGGAGCGCGAACTATCTGTGATGGTCCGCCGGCGTGAGTAGTGCATATTTGGTCGTACTGTCCGTGCTGACGAGGTTTTTTCAGAGATCAGCTTGCAGACCCCCGGGGCTGGCCCTTCAGGGTCTGCGCTTCCCGCAGCTCCCTCCGTGGCTCCTCCGGTCGCTCCGGTCACCCCCACTGGGCATCAGGTGTCCCAAGAGGCTGCAATGGCGGGGCAGCTTACGGAGGCGTTGGCTCGGGTCC
>QGOB01000893.1:0-61328 GCA_003313055.1 Termitomyces sp. MG145 | reverse complement strand
CCCGGACCCGTACCTGGCCTCCCGAGCTCGCCTAGTAAGGACTCGCCAGTGTAGCTGAGCCCCTGTTGTCAGCAGGACCTGACACTTAACGCAATTGCCTTGTACCATAGTGTGACTGGTTTTGCTGCAGAAGTGGCAGCTGTCGCTAGGAGGTTGGGAGATGCGGGATTGAGAGCTGTTACTGGCAGTCAATGTGGCCATCTTTTCCTCCATGCATGCCAAAGCATTAACAATAGCGGTGGTGGCAATGTTGAGAGGTTCCTGTTTAATGATGGTAGTCGGTACAGGGGTAGCAGTATTAATGGTAGGGGCCTTAGTGTTAGCGGTTGTCAGTTTCTTTGAAGTCATGGTGGTGTTGGTACCCTTTAGAGCCCATTTGGCAGCTTCAAAGACTTGGTCTACCTCATAGGGGTCTTCTGGGTGATGGTTGAGAAGGGTGATTTCTAAATGGCAGATGAGTTTGGACCAAGAGCATGATGGACCAAATTGCCTGGGATTCCTGAGCGACCGTTAACGTAACTGGCTCCTCACTGGGTGGTAGAAATTTGATATATGCTTCCACAGGATCTATCAACATGACCTGGGCTCTAGCGGTGTCGGTAAGTGGAGAGTCGGTAGTGGGGGTGTCTTTAAGGGAAAAGGAAGGCAGAGCGCCGTCGAGAATGTTGGTAGACTCTTGGAAAGCAGTAACGTTAGGAGGCATAGTTCATTTAGGCGTAACAGTGTTTCTGAACTGGTTCTGGATGTCATTAGACAGGGAGCAGAGTTCACCAACAGAGATGGTAAGCTTGGTCTGGAGTACCTGGTTGAAAACCTGCTTGGACTGCTTGATGTCATATATGGGGGCCGTACTTCTGTAAGCAGGGTCAGGTCATTTGTCCAGAGCACCAAAGTTTTGATTGGTTGGGGGCTGATAGCGAGACAAGATGCTGGAATAGGGGTGAACAGGGGGATTGACCATGGGGACATTGTTAACGACAGGAGGCTCAGAGGCTTTAGCAGTACTGGTAGTGGGGGCTGGGGCCGGTGATGCGCTGACTTGCCGCCTAGCTGCCATGCAGGAAACAACCAACAAGACCAGCTAGATAGGGATAGCTAGCAAGTAGTAGCGTTACATGTGTGTGAGAGGAGTCAAGCAAAGTCCCAGAAACTCAGTAAGGAGTGGTGTGGTCAGAGTCGGTAAGGAAGAGGGAAAGAGTGGTAAGAGATAATGGTGCAGCCATTAGTGTCGCTACCGAATCACAGCGGGTTGAGAGATCTGCAAAGACCCAGAAGGTCATTAAGGAATTTAAGAGGAGTTAATGGAAATATACAAGTTGCTAGCTGTAAGTGCTAGCATTAACAAAGGCGAGACGAGGGCACCTGTATGGTGCTTGACAAAGACGAAGCGAGGGTGCCTGTATGGCGCATAATGAAGGCGACGAGTGCTAAGTTTAACGATACCGTTAAGCTGAGCGTGGAAACTGAAGGAGACTGGACCAGGTAAACCCAAATCAGCCATTAGGGAAGCGAGAGTGTGAACGAGATCTTAAGTGTAGTCTGAAACGGGGACTAGACTCTGGTACGATTCAATGATGTTTAGCTACTGACAGGGCAGTATTTATAGGTATGTAAGGCAATAAAAGGGGAAACCGGTAAGAGACAGTAAGCGTAGCGGTTGCATGTGATAATGCATGTCGGGGGCCACTAATGAATAGGAAAATTGTCAGTAATATGATAAAAATTGTAAGCAGATCGAGAAAGAAAAAAAATAGTAACTGAAAATTATTTTATGATTGATCGTCGGCTGCCAGTTGGGGGCCGTAGAGGGGGCTGGATTGTCAAAGGTTGGCTGGGTCATTAAGAGAATGGTCGGTAATGGTCGGTGTCGCTAGCGGTTGGTTGGTATTGGTCACGTGCTGAGGTCATGTGCTGAGGTCACGTGCTTGGTTCGACTTGTCGGTGTCGGGCAGCCAGCGCTGACTGGGTCGTATCATCTCCCCTTGACTGAAAAACTGACTGTCCCCAGTCAAAGGAAAATCCTCAAAGTCCCGTGATCGTTAAGCATGGTCCGTGTGGGGGGGGGGGGTCCTGGTCCGTGCGCCATACCGAAAGACCATAAATAAATTCCAGCAACTCTTTGGACTTCATTGTCTCAACTTCCTACAGCATGTCAACACCTGCCTTTTTCGGCTATGCCACTTCCTTTGCGTGCCTGGTGGCAGCCCAGGACTTCTTGGAGAAAGTGCCAAAGGTCCTAACGATGAGGCATGCGCTGCTTGCGACCAACCCTCAAGTGGCAGTCACTTCAATCTTGTCGACATACTTGCACTGGTTCGAGTTGGCCAGCGGCAGCGGCATCACATGGGCAGAGCAAGGGGCAGTAGGGGAGGAGTGTCGGGCGCTATATGCCAAGTACCAGGAGGAGGCCTGGATGAGGCCTTACGACAAGCATTTTGTAGGTTTTTCATTTGTTAGTGTCTTTGTTGGTAAGCTAATGCTTGCATTATGGGTGAGCAGCCAGCAGGAGAGATGGTGGAGGAGGTTGCTGAGGTGCCTATGACGGTAAGCGCTAACGGTGTTGCTATGGACTTAGTGACGTCGTTAAGGTATTTTCAGTTGTTCGATGAACTCTCTTTTGACAAGCAGTTTTTCTTCCAGCACCCACCAAAGGATCCAATGGCGTCGGCCGGTATGAGGACAAGGGAGGACCGGGGCGAGGGGTCAAGCCAGCAAGGAGGAGCAGCCGGTAGTGCTGGAGCGGAGTCACCAGCGTTACTGCAAACCTCCAAAGACTCCACGACCCGCAATGGAGGTGAGGACAAGGATGATGATGGTTCCTAAGGTGAGTTCCTCATTTGCTGTAGTCGGTAAGATATTAATGGCTGGCACTTGCAGCGGTCACTGAAAGGCAAGGAGCGGGCAGTTGAGGATAACGATGAAGAAGAGACGGTAAGCAACTGATCAGCTGCATTTTGGCTAGGCATTAACAGCTTCCCTGGACTCTTTCGCAGAAAGGCAAGGGGAAGAAGAAAGCAATGATTAGTGACAACGAGAGCAAGGAGGAGGTGGCGGTTCCCGAGTCTTTTAACGACCGAGAGTTGAAGAAGTTGCTGCGTGGGCGCTTGCCCTTGACAGTGCTGGACATGGGAGCCGGTGCAGGGGAACTAGTTGGGCAAAGGAAGGAGAGGAAACTGGCGGCTCCTGCTGCAAGGACTGCCTTCCAGGAGAGGGTCGGAGCGGTAAGATTTTCTTGACTGATCGTTGTTTTAGCCTAACAGTTCTGTCAGTAGTGCGATGGCTGCTGGGCCCTCAACGACCCGGAGGGCTGCTGGTACCCAACCAGTAACTTGCTGTGTTACCGCTGTAACGAGGTGAGCAAGGGTTGTTCGGTGTGGGGGCAGTCGTTATGGGGTCGTTGCAGTGGTCACAAGGGGAAGAAGGCGGAGGGGGCCGCATTGGTACGGGCAGCAAGAAAGTACTTGGAAGGGCAGCGGGAGATAGCAGTGGGCGGCGGGGAGCCTGCCATTAAGAAGGCCACCCTCCTCTTGCCGACGAGGCAGGAGGGGACGGTAGCAGAGGGAACTGGCAAGGGGAAAGGCCCAGTAAGGACTGTTGGCATCAAAAGCCAGTCCGTAGTGGAGTCGAGTGATGACGAGGAGGTCCCGACTCCTTCAAAGGGATCCAAGTGGTGCTGGATAGAGTCGGGTGACGAGGGAGTGGCCGAAGGGTCGTGAGAGGCAACTCCTGCAGAAGAGAGAGCAGCAGTGGCGAAGGCCATCAAGTGGAGCTTGGGTGGTGGTGAGGCTGCTGGGCCGGTAGCGGGACCTAGTGGCAGTCGGTAGGTGTCTGGTCTTGCTGGGCTTCGAGGTTTTTGCTAACAGTTCGATCGTTACCGTCAGGCCAGTAGAGACCGAGACCCCCGAGGTCAAGATGGTGGACGGGACAGGCCAAGTACCAAGGGAGTCAGTAAGTGCTTTCTTTTTAGCGATGGTTTGTTAGCATTAACGGCTTCTTTAGCCATCCAACTTCGGGACTCCTCCTCGACGGTTGGTCGAGGAGGAGGAGATCCAATGGCTAGGCGAGGACTTACTGGTCCTGCTCCCCTTTGATCCTCAGGGCGACTTGGAGCATTACCGGTCTCGTGCAGCGGAGATCTGTCGGCTAATGGGGAGGGAGCTTGTGGCGGCGGAGGATGACCTGCGGGTAGCGCGGGCTTGGTTTAGCTTGCTGATGCGGGTGCAGGGTGCCCTTTTGCGATACCAGGATGACTGCAATGCCTTTATTGCATGGCAGACGGAGGCGGGGGTGACAGAGGAGTATTGGGGAGAGTTGGGTGATCTGCCAATCCCAACCAATGATGACTTCACCTCCAGTAGCTCCTAAAAAAAAGACTTTTATTTTAGTTTTTTGTCACATTTTTGTTGCAGACTGACCCCCTTAAGAGGTCTTTTTAAATAAACGATTTCTTGGAGTCTGGTCTGACTGGTAAGATAATGGTCTGAAAAAGAATGACCAAACAATGAAAGGTCGAAGTAAAAGAAATAAATGGTTTGAAAAGGTAAACGCTCAGTAGATCATCATGGCACTTGTGCAAGGTTGCTTAACGACTGCATCTTAACGAAAGGCGAATAGGGAATGGTGGTGACAAGTTAGAAAGAAAGTTAGAAAGAATAAGTAGAGGGCTTAACGGTAGGCATGTATGTCGGCAAGCATATGTAGAAAGAAAGTCTATGATGAATAGAAACGGAGTAAGTAAAGATGAAAAGGGAAACGAAACAATAGAAATAAAGGCTTATCGAGAGCCGTTAAGGTTTTTTGGGATTTTAACGGTGAGTGGGGTTGATAGGTGGAGGCAATGTCTTCTAGTCTTCTTCAACAGTATTGTCCAATGAGTCGTCAGGATTAATGGGTTCTTCATTGTCGAGTAAGTCGGTTTCTTCTAACAGTCTTAAACGGTCGGTATCAATGTCGAAGGCGTCGGTAGGGAGAGGGATGTGTTTGCAGGCGAAATAGGGGACTAAACAAAAGGCGACTACCAGTCGGTGGAGTACTGATCCATCCAGCTCGCAGAGAATGTAAGCGCCTCCTTGGTTACGTGATATTACCACTAGCGGTCCTAAGTATTGATACGTCTGCCTCACTCAAGGCAGACCCTAAAAAGCCATGAAATCCCAATATAAACCCAAAAGATGCTGAAACCTGTAAGCACGAAGAAAATCATGCTGGTTAGCGTGGTCCGTGCGTGGAGGGAAGGGTATAAAGGGAAGGGAAAAAGGGAGGAGAAAGCAGGCAATCATGCGTGGCTCGGAGTCCCCAGGGAGTGGACGTCTTAGGCTAAATGCAAGAACCTCAAAATAAATTGGTTTTTAATTATTAATTTTAAATTTGAACCTTTTTCGGACGAGCTGAACTTAGTTTTGCCAACAGAATAAATCAATAAAAATTACATTATACTTTAAAGAGTGTTATTGAGTTGTCGAGATGCCCAACACAACTTACTGCAAGTCGGAGTTTTAAATTTGTAAGTAAATACAAATAAACAAATTCGCTGCACTTCGCATCAGTATCGGGGTCGCATCTTCTTGTTATGGGTGACTTCAATGCATGTATTCCTCATCAATACTAGGTCTCCTTGTTTGAAGTCGTAGTCTCGTATCGTAGCGGCATGTTCTTGTTCAAAATGGAGAGCCGCTAGCCGACGGGCAGTAAGGACTGTATCGTGTAAATGGTCGAGATCAGCTTGTCGGCAATGGAGGTCGATAGCGTGTCAAGCGATGAGGTCGGTAGTCATTAACAAGGAATCGGGAGGTGGCTGGAGGTAGGTCACTTCTACAATGTCGGCGGGGAATAGGGGATGGGTACTGGTAGTGGCATAGTAAGGGGAGCAACCCATGCGGCGGTGGATGGTAATGCGTTCTGACCAGAAGATGGAGTAAGCGGCTGAGCTCCACTTGGACTGGTCTCTGTTAACGGCTTTGAAGAGGGCTTGTCTAATGTCGAAGTGAGGTCGTTCGGCTATACCATTAGCGCACTTGTTGTAGCCAGATATGTGAATGTGGTTGATGTGATACTTCTTGGCAAGGTAAGCGACAGCTTTGATGATGGGAGGGCCATTATCGGTAATGATTTTGTTAAGGGCGCCCCAGCGGCAGATGATGTCTTCAAAGAGCCACTTAGTGATAGCGTCGGTATTTTCGCGAACGAGCATGCAGAATTCGGGGTAGTGTATTAATGAACAGTGTCCTTGGATGATATATTTGAACTTGTTTGAAGGTGGCATGAACATGGTGTCGATATATATTTTGCTGAAGAGAGTGGCTGGGGTAGTGACGGTAGGCGGTATGAGGACTTTGGTCATTTGGTGGACTTGGCAAATGTGGCACGAGCAGATGTACCAAACAATATCGGCCGCTACCTGTGGCCACCAAAAGTGCTCCAGCAGGGCGGCTCTCATAGCAAACAGACCACGATGTCCAAGGTCGTCGTGCATAGCGTGCAAGATGTGAAGTCGCGAGTCAGTCAGTATGAAGAGCTTGTGCTCACCGTTACAATTGTGTTGCCAAAGCTTGCCGTTAGCAAGGAAGAAGCCGCTAGCATAGTGGAGGAAGGTAGCAAGGGCCTTGTCATTAAGGCCTGATGGTTGCTTGAAGTTGTTAAGCCACTGCTTAACGAGTTGAACTCTTTTGTCACCGGCAAGGGCCTTGGGGGAGCGAGGGACGTTGTCGTAGGAAAGGGGGTTGGTAACGGGTGGACTCGAGACTTCAGTAAGGGGAACGGCGTTGTTAACGAATGTTGCTAGAGCCAGAAGGTAGTGGGTGAATGGGGGTAAATGAGGGACTGTAGAGGCAGAGCAGGCGAGGGTGGTTGGTAACTGAACATGGTGCATGAATCCGTGCATATGATCGACCCAATCTTCGAAGATGTCGTTGTCGGTATCATCTGGGGGAGGGTCAGTAGGCTGTAATGATTGTTGCAAAAGTCCGTCGTGCCTGTGGAAGGTTCCTTTAACGTGTACGAGCTCGAAGTGGAACATAAGGATGGCCATGATCCAGCGGTTCATGCTAGCAGAGGGCTGAATGTCAGGGTTCTGCAGCATACCTTTAATGTAGTGAGCATCGACTTCAATGATAAGGTTCCTAACGCCTAGGAGGTACATGCGTAGCACCTGCAAGGCTTGGTACAAACCGTAAAGCTTGAGCTTGGGCTGACTGAAGCGAGCTTCTCATTTGTTAAGGGTAATGGAGCCAAAGCGGTTATAGCGACATTGTTTGCAATTGTCAGTAGTGCACTGGCAAAGGTAGAAACCGACCACTATGTAGGAAGTGTCAACTGCTAAGATTATGGGATCGTTGGATTTGTAGTCGATAGGAATGAGGGGTTTAGTGTCGTGTAAGGCCTTGACAAGGTCTTTCTGGGCATTAAGCTGATCGGGTCCAAATTCGAAGGGAACTCCAGTATGGGTGAGCTTTGTTAGGTGATGAGCACAATGGGCGAAGTTCTTAACGAACATCTGGAGGACTCCGACAGTACCTAGGAAGACGCGGACTTTGGTTAACAACTGGCAAGGGCCCCAGCGGTCCAATAGTGCTAAACAGTTTTTGTCAGGAACTCGACCATTAGGGGTGCAAACGTGGCCAAGGATCTTGAAGGTAGGCACGCAAAGGACTAGCTTATGACCGGAGAAAGTACCACTGCAGTACTTCATCTGCTGAAGGACACAGTTCAGGAGTTCAAAGAACTCCCAAAGCGCTAAACAAATGTTGGGGTTGTCAGGATGCTTAGCAGGTGTGCCGTTAACGAGTTTCCAGTCCTTTGGGCCTTTAACACCAACGTCGTTGATGAAACTGAGGGCGTTATGAGGGATTTTGGGCTGGAGGATGTGTGTGATTTGGAAGATGGGTACAGCATTAGTCCATCCCATCGGGAGCATTACTAAACGGAGAGTGCCAAACGGTGTCTGGAAAGTTGTTAAGTCGTGGGAAGCGGGATCGATAACGCGTTCGTCATAACCGATGTAGAGGTTGAGAGTAGCACCGCAAATGTGGCCAGCAAAGGATTCGGCAATGTGGTCAGGGAAAGGGGGAACTCCGGAGTGGCGGATCGTGACTTGGTTTAGCGGCTCGAGGCTGTGGACTAGGCAAAGTTTACTGTTCTTTTTCAAGACACAAAACCAGCGGGACTGGTAAGTGGAGTTTGAAGGTTCGTAAACACCTGCTTGGATCTTGCTATGTATGATCTCACAGATCTCCTTTTCAAGGCCTGGCAGTATCGGTTGGTTGTGCTGAACCCAAGGGATGTGAGGGATGGTCGGTATGCAAATGGGAGGGAAGAAGTTGGGTCATAGGCTACCTCTTTCAGAGTCTTCCCAAGCGAATGCATTTTGTTGCTTAGCAACAAGGTCCATGAGTATGTTAAGCTCATCTTGGGTAAGAAAGCCGGTATTGTGTTCCTTAACAAAAGTTGCTTTGTGGTCTTCGGTAAAGTGAGGAGTTGGTTAGAAGGGTAGGGGATTAGGATCGAGTTTGGGTATGTTTGCTAAGGGGTTGCCAAGGATATGTCGTTTGATTTGAAAGTCTTTGCTAACTTGGCTAGCGACGGGTTTGGTCTTCAAAGCAACTGGCTTGTATTTCTTCTTGACTTGGACTCCTTTGCGTTTTGGCTCGGTGGTGGCGTAAACAGCTGGGAAGGGGACGTTAACATAAATGGGGGCTGAGAGGGTATCGAGCATTCCAGATGCTTGACCAAGAATCGAGGGACCGGAGAGACTAGTGGAAACAAAATAAGAGCGCGGCGGGATAATGGTCTTGGTAAGGTCGCTAGCAGTTGCATATAAATAGGCAAGAGAGAGATTGTCAGTAACTGTTTTTGGGTTTTCTAGTATTTTGGGATCAAGCGGGGTATGCGATTGCACTATAGCGGAGTGCTTTTGGCAGTCGTAGTCGAGGATGACTGCTAAGTCTTCCTCAGAGTCGTTAACCATGAGAGTGGTGTCAAAAGCAACGGGGCAGTCCAGCGCTATACTTGGGCTGAACCTTTTGTTGCTTGTACTGACTGTGGGGAAATGTAGGGATAGTGCGACAAAGTCCAGTATTGGGGTCTGTTATCGTTATGGTAGTCTCTGTTTTGCTAAGGGTGTCGACGGTCTCTTGGTAAGGACATTGAAGGGGTGACCAAGCAGAATATTGTAAGCGGGGGAGCATAGAACGTGGATCTGAAGGTACAGGGTGATACTGCCAACAGTGCAAGGGACATTATGAGCTAGACCGAGGGATTTGTCCATTGTACCGTTAGTGCTCTGCATGTTCAGAATGATGCTGGGGTCATAGGATATGCCGAGATAGTTAGCAACTTCAGCAGACATGGAGATGATCTGGGAGCCGCTATCTGCTATACATTCGATTTCCTCATGATTATCGACCAAGAGCATGATAGACTGAATTGCCTGAGATTCCTGAGTGACCGTTAACGTAACCAGCTCCTCACCAGGCAGTAGCAACTTGATATATGCTTCCACCGGGTCTATTGAAGTGACTTGGGCTCTAGCGGCATCAGTAAGAGGAGGGTTGGTAGTGGGGGTGTCGTTAAGGGAAAATGAGGGCAGAGCATTGTCGAGGATGTTGGTGGATTTCTTGGAAGGCAGTGACATTGGGAGGCACAGTCCGTTTAGGCGTAATGGCATTTCTGAACTGGTTCTGGATGTCATTAGAGAGGGAGCAGAGTTTGCTGACAGGGATGGTAAGCTTGGTCTGGAGTACCCGGTCAAATACCTGCTTGGACTGTTTGATATCGTAAATGGGGGCCGTATTCCAGTAAGCAGCGTCAGGCCGTTTGTCCGGAGCGCCAAAGTTTTGGTTGGTCGGGGGCTGATAGCGAGACGAGATGCCAGAGTAAGGGTGAACTGGGGGGTTGACCATGGGGACATGGTTAATGGCTGGTGGCTCAGGGGCTTTAGCAGTACCGGTAGCAAAAGCAGAGGCAGGATGTTCATTAGTGGCAGGAGCAGAGGCAGGACGTTTGTGAGTGACAGGAGCAGAAGCAGGGACAGATTGTTTGTTAGCGGTGGCAGAACTGGTAGCGGCGGAGTCGTTAGCGGTTTTAGGGGGAACCGGTTGATATCCCTTAGCGTGGGGGATCTCGATACCATCGAAGACTTCTGCTGGGCGGCGTAGAGCATAAAGTTCCTGTTCTAAGGCAGTGACACGTTCTTCCCTGGATAACGTTCCTGGGCTAACAGTTTCCGGTTGCAAGACTTTGTGGATAAACGTCTGTGACATGCCTTGGAGCTGTTCTGCATTGGGGTTAGCGTTAGTGGAGAGGCGGCCGGTAAGAAGCTGGTTGGGATTGAGCCTGTGCCATTCGTCAATTCGTTCCATGTAGAGCCATTTGCCGATATAGTTGGGGATCATAGCGCCTGATGGTAAGACAACCTTGCCTTCGTGGTTCCAACGGATCTTGCCTTGACTGATGAAGCTTTCCAGCTTAACGCAATTGCCTTGTACCATAGTGTGACCGGTTTTGCCGCAGAAGTGGCAGCTGTCGCTAGGAGGTTGAGAGGCGTGGGACTGAGAGCTGTTACCAGCAGTCAATGCAGCCATCTTTTCCTCTATGCATGCAAGAGCGTTAACAATAGCGGTGGCGGCGATGTCGAGAGGTTCCATTTTAATGATGGTAGTTGGTATGGGAGCAGCGGTGTTAATGGTGGGAGTTTTAGCGTTAGTGGTCGTCGGCTTTTTCGAGGTCATGGCAGTGTCGGTACCCTTCAGAACCCATTTGGCAGCTTCAAAGACTTGGTCTACCTCATAGGGGTCCTCTGGGTGATGATCGGAAAGGGTGATTTCTAAACGGCGGACGAGTTTGGACCATAACAAAGTCAGTATGCCTTGTTGGAATAAACGGCGTTCCTCGTTTTGGTAGATCTTTCCTTTAGCCAGGAGCCAACGCGCCAGGTGCTGGAAGTCCCTATAGTAATCCAAGAAATGTCCAAGAGTGGTAATGCCGGCCGAGAAAGTCTGGTTTACGAGTCACTTGAGATCCTGAAGAGTGTAACGGGCAGATTCCTCAGTGCCAGGATATAAACAAAAGACTGCTATCTTCCACTTGGCATAGGCATGGTCGCTAAACTCTGGCAATCCAAGCCAGGTCTCCGCAGTATCATACGATACATACTGAGTGGCGTATTCCTTTTTCTGATTATTGTCGTTAACGGCACAGTCTGCTAAGAGTTATTCGAGCTCGCAGAAGTACTGGGTGAGCTCTCGAGGGCAACTCTTGTCCCACTTGGGTGCGGTAGAGTCGCTGCAGGGTGGCATATGATGGGAAAGACGGGCATCACCCATGACGTTAGGGTTAACGGGTGTCAGTAAAGGTGTAGCGGGTTGAACTGGGGAATAGGGGTCTGGGGATAACGGCAGTAGCGGTGCGTCGAGGAAGTTGTCGATGTGATGGCCTGGGAAGTTCTCTAGGAGTTCGTTAACATCAAGAAGTTCCCAAGCGGTAGCAAGTTCCTCTTCAAGGTTACGAGGCGGTGTCGTTAAGGGTGTTAACGGCAAAGGAGGGGGAATGTCAAAAGGAATAACGGGGAGCAAAGCTTCGGTAACGAGACCTAAGCGGTTTTTGGCCTGGAGGCGAGTTTCCAGTGGAATTTTGCTATAGAACCCCTCGCAGTGGGCTCCAAAATGATGCGCTGACTTGCCGCCTAGCTGCTGTGCAGGAAACAACCAACAAGACTAGCTAGATAGGGATAGCTAGCAAGTAGTAGCGTTACGTGTGTGTGAGAGGAGTCAAGCAAAGTCCCAGAAACTCAGTAAGGAGTGGTGTGGTTGGAGTCGGTAAGGAAGAGGGAGAGAGTGGTAAGAGATAACAGTGCAGCCATTAGTGTTACTACCAAATCACAGTGGTGATGCGCTGACTTGCCGCCTAGCTGCCGTGCAGGAAACAACCAACAAGACCAGCTAGATAGGGATAGCTAGCAAGCAGTAGCGTTACGTGTGTATGTGAGAGGAGTCTAGCAAAGTCCCGGAAACCCGGTAAGGGAGATGAGAGGTCGGAGTCGGTAAGGAAGTGTGAGAGAGCGGTAAGAGATAACGGTGCGGCCGCTAGTGTCTGCGCCGAACCGTCGCTAAGGGAGAAATCTGTCAAAGACCCAAAAGGTCGTTAAGGAATAGCAGAAGAGTTAATGGAAATATACGAGCCGCTAGCCGTAAGCGCTAGCGTTTAACGAAGGCGAAACGAGGGCACCCGTATGGTGCTTAACGAAAGAGGAGCGAGGGCGCCCGTATGGCGCTTAACGAAGGCGACGAGGAGCAAAGTAGACTGGACTGGGTAATCCCAAATCAGTTGTTAACGAAGCAAGAGCGTGAACGAGATCTTAAGCGTAGTCTGAAGTGGGGACTGGACTCTGGTACGATTCGATGGTTTGTAGCTACTGACAGGGCAGTATTTATAGGTACGTAAGGTGATAGATAAAAGGGGAAACCGGTACTAGATAGTAAGCGTAGCGGTTGCATGTGATAATGTAATAATGCATGTCAGGAGTAAGGCGATAAAAGGGGAAACTGGTAATAGACAGTAAGCATAGCGGATGCATGTGATAATGCGTGTCAGGGGCCGTAGAGGGAGGGTCCTGGACTGTCGCAAGGTCGGCTGGGTCGTTAAGGGAAGTCAGTAATGGCCGGTGTCGTTAGCGGTCGGTCGGTAGCGGTCACGTGCTGAGGTCACGTGCTGAGGTCACGTGCTGAGGTCACGTGCTGAGGTCACGTGCTTGGTTCAACTTGTCGGTGTGGGGCAGCCAGCGCTGACCGGGGCGTATCAGTGGGTTGAGAGATCTGCAAAGACCCAGAAGGTCGTTAAGGAATTTAAGAGGAGTTAACGGAAATATACAAGTTGCTAGCCGTAAGTGCTAGCATTAACAAAGGCAAGACAAGGGCACCTGTATGGTGCTTGACAAAGATGAAGCGAGGGTGCCCATATGGCACATAACGAAGGTGACGAGTGCTAAGTTTAACAATACCGTTAAGCTGAGTGCGGAAACCGAAGGAGACTGGACTGGGTAAACCCAAATCAGCCGTTAGGGAAGCGAGAGCGTGAACGAGATCTTAAGTGTAGTCTGAAACAGGGACTAGACTCTGGTATGATTCGATGATGTTTAGCTACTGACAGGGCAGTATTTATAGGTATGTAAGGCAATAAAAGGGGAAACCGGTAAGAGACAGTAAGCGTAGCAGTTGCATGTGATAATGCATGTTGGGGGCCGCTATTGAATAGGAAAATTGTAAGTAATATGATAAAAATTGTAAGCAGATTGAGAAAGAAAAAAAATAGTAACTGAAAATTATTTTATGATCGATCGTTGGCTGCCAGTCGGGAGCCATAGAGGGGGCTGGATTGTCGAAGGTTGGCTGGGTCGTTAAGAGAATGGTCGGTAACGGTCGGTGTTGCTAGCGGTTGGTCAGTATTGGTCACGTGCTGAGGTCACATGCTGAGGTCACATGTTGAGGTCACGTGCTTGGTTCAACTTGTTGATGTCGGGCAGCCAGCACTGACTGGGTTGTATCACCGGTCATTTGTTAGCGCCTGGGGAACTAGCGGGGCAGAGTCGTCAACAGCTTTAGGTGGCACCAGTCAATATCCTTTAGCATGAGGGATCTTGATACCGTTGAAGACTTCTGCAGGGCAACGTAGAGCATAGAGTTCCTGTTCTAATGCAGTGACATGTTCTTCCCTGGATAATGTTCCTGGGCTAACAGTTTCTGGTTGCAAGACTGTCAGGTCCCACTGACGACAGGGGCTCAGCTACACTGGCGAGTCCTTACTAGGCGAGCTCGGGAGGCTATGTACGGGTCCGGGGCTTCGCGGAAGCTCCAGGTACAGCTACAAGTGGTCCGGGGGAAGTCCGGACGCTCTGGGGTACGAATAGTGCCGCGCGCGAAGTAGAAAGTGCTCCGGGTAAGGGAGTACAGAAGCAGGGGAGATAGGTGAGAAACGGAGAGAGAAATGGAAAGGGGAAATGAGTCACGGAACGGAACGAGGCACAGAGACGAGAGACGGGAGATGAGAGATGAGACCGGAGAGAGAGAGAGACAAGAGAATAGATTGAGATTGAGATAGAGACAGAGACAGAGACACGGAAATACGGAGAACTACGGTTAATATCAAGACTACCTTACTCGTATGCTATCCTATGGTTTATGTATTGCCCTTCCGCTAAGTCCCGGGTAGGATCCTAGCCGGGACCGGGACATCTGATTCCTCCGGCTAAGTCCCCGGACTGGCTCCCAGCCCCGCGGTCGTGATAGTGGTCGGGGCGGCTGGCGCGGGTTACGGCGGGCTTGTGTCGGGTGGGTCGGCGGTCATGCTGCGCGATGGTGGCGCCCCTCAGCGCCACAGAAGCAGGTGGCATTGTGACGTGCCGATGGTTCACGGGAGGAATGTTGCGGAACGTTATGTGATGGCCGGGATGCCGGGGTTCCGGGTGTGTCCGGTGACAGGGAAGCCTTGGGGTGACGTGTCGGCCGAGATGCCGGAGTTCGGTGATGGCCGGGGGTCTGCTCGGAGATGGCTGCGGGTGTTGCCGGTGCAGCGTTGGGAGGTTGTTGGCGGTCCCGGAGGTGCGCAAGGGGTGCGGGGAAGGTGTGTGTCGGGGCCGGGGCAGCGTATGGGGGTCCAGAGATGGCGGGGTCATGACAAAGACCTCGTGGATAAAGGTCTGCAACATGCCTTGGAGCTGTTCCGCATCAGGGTTAGCATTAGCGCTGAGGTGGCTGGTAAGAAGCTGATTGGGGTTAAGCCTGTGCCATTCGTCGATATGTTCCATGTAGAGTCGTTTGCCGATGTAGTTGGGGATCATAGCGCCAGACAGTAAGACAGCCTTGCCCTCATGATTCTGACATATCTTGCCTTGACTGACGAAGCTTTCCAGCTTAACGCAATTGCCTCGTACCATAGTGTGACCGGTTTTGCCGCAGAAGTGGCAGCTGTCGCTAGGAGGTCGGGAGGTGTGGGACTGAGAGCTGTTACTGGCAGTCAATGCGGCCATCTTTTCCTCCATGCATGCCAGAGCATTAAGGATGGCGGCGATGGCAATGTCAAGAGGTTCCTTTTTAACAATGGTAGTCAGTCAGTATGGGGGCAGCGGTGTTAATGGTAGGGGTTTTGGTGTTGGCAGTCATTGGTTTCTTTGAAGTCGTGGCAGTGTCAGTACCCTTTAGAACCCATTTGGCAGCTTCAAAGACTTGGTCTACCTCATAGGGGTCCTGTGGGTAATGGTCAGGAAGAGTGATTTCTAGATGGCGGACGAGTTTGGACCATAACAACGTCGGTATGTCTTGCTGGAACAAACAACATTCCTCATTCTGATAGATTTTTCCTTTGGCCAGAAGCCAGTGTGCCAGGCGCTGGAAGTCTCTATAGTAATCCAAGAAGTGTCCAAGAGTAGTGATACTAGTAGAGAAGGTCTGGTTAATGAGTTGCTTGAGGTCCTGGAGAGTGTAATGGGCAGATTCTTCAGTGCCAGGATATAAACGAAAGACCGCTATCTTCCACTTGGCATAGGTATGGTCGCCAAACTCTGGCAAGCCAAGCCAGGTCTCCACGGTATCATACGACACATACCAAGCGGCGTATTCCTTTTTCTGGTTATCGTCATTAACGGCACAGTCTGATAAGGGGTATTTGAGCTTGTGGAAGTACTGGGCAAGCTCTCAAGGGCAACTCTCATCCCATTTAGGTGCGGTAAAGTCATTACAGGGTAGCATATGATGGGAAAGACAGGCATCACCCATGGCAGTAGGGCTAACAGGTGTCAGTAAGGGTGTGGTAGGTTGAACTGTAAAGATCGGGTGATAGCGGAGGTAGTGGTGTGTTGAGGAAGTTGTCAATGTGATGGCCTGGGAAGTTCTCTAGGAGTTCGTTAACGTTGAGAAGTTCCCTGGCGGTAGCAAGTTCCTCTTCAAGGTTACAAGGTGGAGTCGTTAAGGGTGTTAACGGCGAAGGAGGGGGAATATCAAAAGGGATAATGGGGAGCAAAGATTCAGTAATGAGACGTAAGCAGTTTTTGGCCTGGAGGCAAGTTTCTGGTGGAATTTTGCTATAAAACCCCTTGCAGTGGGCTCCAAAATGATGCACTGACTTGCCGCCTAGCTGTCATGCAGGAAACAACCAACAAGACCAGCTAGATAGGGTAGCTAGCAAGTAGTAGTGTTACGTGGGTGTGAGAGGAGTCAAGCAAAGTCCCAGAAACCCAGTAAGGAGTTGTAAGGTTGGAGTCGGTAAGGAAGTGAGGCAACGGTAAGAGATAACGGTGCAGCCATTAGTGTCGCTACCAAATTGCAGCAGTTTTGGGAGATCTGTGAAGACCTGGAAGGTCATTAAGGAATATAGGAGAGTTTAACAAAAATATACGAGTTGCTAGCCATAGGTGCTAGCATTAACAAAGGCTTGTCATGGGCGCCTGTATGGTGCTTAACGAAGGCAAAATGAATGCTAAGTTTAATGAGGCCATTAAGCTGAGCAAGCAAACGGAAGGAGACTGGACTGGGTAAACCCAAATCAGCCGTTAATGAAGCAAGAGCGAGAACAAGATCTGAAGCATAGTCTGAAACGGGGACTAGACTCTAGTATGATTTTTTTTTTTTTGTTTAGCTACTGACAGGGCAGTATTTATAGGTATGTAAGGCAATAAAAGGGGAAACTGGTAAGAGATAGTAAGCATAGCGGTTGTGTGTGATAGCACATGTTGGGGGCCGCTATTGAATAGGAAAATTGTAGATAATATAAGAAAATTGTAGGTAATATGAGAAATTGTAAGTAATATGAGAAAATTGTAAGTTAATTGGAAAAGAAAATCGTAAGTAAAAAAAAGAGAAGGAAAATAAATTTACAATTGGTGGTCCTTTGATAACATAGTTATGATTGATTGTCAGCCACTGGTTGGGGGCTATAGAGGGGCTGGATTGTCCAAGGTTGGCTCTGTTGTTAAGGTAATTGTTGGTAATGGTCAGTGTTGTTAGCAGTCAGTCATTAATGGTCATGTGCCAGTGTCACGTGCTTTGTTTGATTTATCATTGTTAGGCAGCCAGTGCTGACTGGGTTGTATCACCAGTCAAGCTGTTCAATTATAAGACCCCTTAAGGGGGTTGGTCTGGAAGGCCTATTCAAAAACTAATTCGAAAAGAAAATATTTTTAGGGCATATGGGCAGCGAGGTCATCATCCAAAGGCAGCTCCCCATCCCCCGACTCCCCCCAATGTTCTTTGGTCACTCCTACCTTGGCCTGCCAGGCAATATTGTGTCGCAATTGTCTTGATACTGCAGTAGGGTATGCTCTGCCCACCTCAACAGACCATACCGGGCCTGTGCTGCCCTCAGGTCATTCTCCACCACTGTTAGCTCCATATTCATCAGGGTGGCAGATCTCCACCACCCTTGCCCAGTATTGCTCAAGGTTGCCCCAAGGATTGAACAGCAAGGGAGTAGGGAGGTCCTTGCCCAGCCACTCAATCTCATCCTCGTCCACCATGGGACAAGGAAGCATACCAAAACCTGCCACCTACCAGAAGCCGTTAGCGCTAGCACCTTTCCCCTAAGAACAAAGCCTTACTGGTTCCTTTGCCACCTGCTCTCCTATTCCATCCCCCATTTTGACCTTGGGCATCTCCATTGCTACTAGTAGGTTGCTAAAAAAAACAACCGTTAAAGATGCAGCTCAAAGCTGTGCATCAACCACTTACCAGCTACTGCTTGGTCTCACTACTGGTCCTGCCTCTGGCACCTCACTGCCACCCAGACTCCTCTTGATGGCCATCACCACCACTGTCCTCTCCTTTAAAGGAGTTACCTCCCAAGGCTCCTCAGCCAGACCCTTCTTCAGACTTTATGCAATGCTGTTTAGACCTCTTCATTGGCATTGGCATCTCCTTGTCCTTGCTCAACTCCACTACCAACTGGCTCTTGGGGCCCTCGCTCCTTACTGGCCCCTTCACCTTGTCCTCCCCTTCTGCTACTGGCCCCTCCTGCCTTGTAGGCAGGAGAAGCATTGTCTTCTTGACAGTGGGAGCCCCACTGCCTACCGCTACCTCCTGCTGACCCTCCAGATACTGCTGGGCAGCCTTCACCAAAGCAACATTCCCTGCCTTCTTCCCCTTGTGACCCCTGTGGCAACCCCATGATGAACAGCCATGTGCCGAGCACTCCTTGCTTGCCTTGTTGCACCGGTAACAGAGAAAGGTGCTGGTAGGATACCCGCACCCCTCGGGATTGTTAATGGCCCAGCAGCCATCGCACTATCATTACCATTAGCAAAGGCAGCTGTTACAAAGGAAGTTACTACTTACTGCACCAACCCTCTTGCTGAAGGCCACTAGCTTTCTCTCCTTCCTACCCACACATTCCCTAGTACCAAGGCCTGTGTCCAGTACCAATGAAGGGAGGCGCTTCCTCAGCAGCCTTTTTAGTTCCCGGTCATCAAATGACATGGGAGGCACAAACTCCTAACAATAGCCGTTAGCAGAAACCGTTACTAACACAAAATACGATACTTCTTCATCATTCTCATTGTCGCTAAGTGCTGCTTTCCTTTTGCCCCTGCCTTTCTGAGGCAAAGTCTAGAAGATCCATTACCAAAGAACTGTTATTATACCCAGTGACCTACTGGTACTCTGTCCTTGTTCTTGTCCTTGTCCTTGCCAGCCCTCTTCTTACCTTTGAGCAACTTCCACTAACAATTCCTGTTAATAACCGACTGTTAACAAAAAGAACAAAATCATTAGTCTTACCTTTGGAATTATCATCATTCTTGCCCTCATTTTAGTCCCATGTTGTGGAGTCTCAGGACTTCTCAGCAGCACTGGCAACTCTGCTCCAGCCCTGCTGGAGGCCCTGCTTTGCCGACTTGGGCCTTCCTTGCAGTCTTCCCTGGTCCTCCAGCCCACCAACTCCAGAGGACCCCTAACAGAGTGCTGGAAAGAAAACTGGTCATCAAAGGAAAGTTCTTCAAATAACTAAAAATACCCTTAATGATGCCGCTAAATCAATAGCAGCACTGTTAGCGCTTACCATCATAGGCTCCACCATCACATCTTTCACCTCCATTTCCCCCTCCAGCTTTGCACCCTTAAAGTAGCTGTTAGCAAACCAATGCAAACATTAACAGGAAATGAGACTTACAAAATGCCTATCAAAGGGCCTCATCCAGGCCTCCCCCTTGTACTGGGCATATAATGCCCAGCACTCCTCCCCAACTGCTGCCTGCTTAGGCCATGTGACCCCACTCCTGCCAGCCAACTCAAACCAGTGCAGATACGACAACAAAATCAACATGACTGCTGCTTGTGGGTTGGCCAGGAGCAACATGCATCCCATCACCAAAACTTTTGGTGCCTTCTCTAGGAACTCCTGCACTGCCACTAGGTGCACAAAGGTAGTCGCATAATCAAAAAAGGCCAGAGTCAACATGTTAGAAGTGCTGAGATGATGAAGTCCAGAAAGTTGCTGGGATTCTTTTGTAGTTTTTGGTATGGTGCACAGACCAAGACCCCCCCTGCATGGACCCCAATCAACAATCATGAGACTTTGAGGATTTTCTTTTGACTGCAGACAGTCAGTTTTTCAGTCAAGGGGAGATGATATAACCAAGTCAGCGCTGGCTGCCCAACAATGATAAATTAAATGAAGCATGACATGGGCATGTGACCGCTACTGACCAACCCCTAACAACACTGACCATTACTGACAATTGTCTTAATGACTGAGCTGACCTTGGACAATCCAGCCCCCCCTACAGCCCCCATTTGGTCTTACAATTTTCTCATATTACTTGAAATTTTCCTATTCAATAGCAGCCCCTGGCATGCATTATCACATGCAACCACTACACCTACTATCTCTTACCAGTTTCCCCTTTTGCTACATTACATACCTATAAATACTGCCTTGTCAGTAGCTAATCATCATTGAATCATACCAGAGTCTAGTCCCCACTCCAGACCACGCTTCAGATCTCTTTTTGCTCTTGCTTTGCTACCGGCTGATTTGGGTTTACCCAGTCCAGTCTCCTCTCACTCATCTCTAAGCTTAACAGTATTGTTAAACTTAACACTCATTGCCTTTGCTAAGTGCCATATGGGCGCCCTTGTTTTGCCTTTGTTAAGCACCATATGGGTGCCCTAGTCAAGCCTTTGTTAACGCTAGTGCCTACAGCTAGCGACTCGTATATTTCCGTCAACCTCACCTTTACCTCTTAACGACCTTCTGGGTCTTGATCCACAGATCCCCTACACCGCTGCAATTCAGTAGCAACACTAACAGCCATACCGTTACTTCTTACCGTTTACTCCTACCTTCTTACCGACTCTGACCTTCTACCACCTTAACAGGTTCCCGGGACTTTGCTTGACTCCTCTCACACACACATAACACTACTACTTGCTAGCTACCCTATCTAGCTGGTCTTGTTGATTGTTCCCTGCATGGCAGCTAGGCAGCAAGTCAGCGCATCAGCATTCCCAATATTTTTGAGTTTTGTTGGCTTTGGGCATTTTGGACTCCAGTGTCTTTTTTGACCACAATTGTGGAAAATGTCATCTGGTTTTGGTTTGCATTTGTTTTTTAACTTGCCTTTGGTCAATTTTGAACCATTCCTAGATCCACCAAAGGTATTGTTTTTGCTGGACACAAAAACTAATGTTTTCCAAGTAGAGTTATCTTCATGTTTGAGACATTTGTATACAAGCATTAATTTGGTGGTGACATTGTCCAGTGTTAGCAAACTGCCACAATAAAGTAAGTTTTGTTTGATGACTTACCAAGTAGGTGGGCACAGCAACAAAAGGAGAATTGCATTAACAATAGATGTTGTTGACTCTATGGTCAACTTTGATGAAGTGGCAGCATATATTCAAACAAAATCCAATATGATCAGACATCAAGCTATGTCCATCCCATTTTTTTGCATAGAGTTGTTGATAATAGTAGGTGATATTGATGCCACTTTGTTGCTCCACAAAATTTTTGCAAAGGTGATCACCTCCAGTGAACTTGAAAGACCAATAATAGAGTCATGTTGCATAAATTCAATTGCATGACATATTAGACCCATGGCAGCATCATCTTTATTGAGCCATTGTTCATATTTGTTGTTGTTGCAAGCTTGTTCCCAGATCAACATTGAAGGAAGCCTGGGATACTCTTAAGTTGATGTATGAGGCATGTGGTTCTATTGATATTGTTACTGTGCACTGGAAGTTGTTCCGTGCACAATGCAAGGATGATAGGAAGAGGAGCACATTTGAATGCTCAAATGGCTGGTCAAAGAACTCACAGCCCTTGGATTGATGATAAGCAATGAGGAATTTAGTATCACACAACTCACCTCACTCCCAGACACCTGGGACTCCTTCATTTCTGTAGTCGACACCTCTACCTTGAAGGAAAGCAGCAGAATTGATTGCCCACATACTCAAGGAGGACCATTGGATTTGCTCTTGTGGTGGTGATACTGTACTTGCAGTAAAATACAACCCGAATGTGACTTGTTTTGTGGGAAAGGAGAAAGGGCACATTGTCTCTTACTGTCCCAAGCACAAGAAGTCTGGCAACCGCTCAGGGAAAAAGAGTAAACCACACAAAAAGGGAAAACAGTCCAAAGAGGACTTGGCAAAGCCCAACCAGGCTCACCAGGCCTCTGCAGATGATTATTCATTTGTTTCTACCTCAGCCAATCCTGCTGATAGTGTCTTAGTCACCAGACCCCGACAGGTGCGAGCGAGTCGCCAACCGGTTAACGTTGATGTGCTGTTACCTCTCGATTCGTGCACGTTGAGTCTTCTCCGCTTCCTCCTCCTCCAATTCCTCCTCAGTCGTATTCGGATCTGGTCTCAAGAGAGTTGGCTGACTGTTAATAAAAGCACGAGGGATCCTTTTGAATAGCATTTGATGCACAGACGAGAGTTTGGCTGCTTGGCAACGGAAATGGGTTGGAAAGTCGAAAAAGTGTCTCTCATATATCAGATAACAAGCAGAGAAGACTGCCCAGAAATATGGTGGAATTGAAGACCAGACGCGCGTGATACCGCTCTGAGTGCGAGTCCCTTCGCCACTGTAGAGGTCAAATGAGTCGACATGAACAATGGTGTATGGATGGTAGGTGTGGCCAGATATAGTCTTAGTCTGTCCCTTTTTAGATTGTATAAGGTCAGAAGACAGTACCAAAGGGTTTAGAAATCACACACTGGATGATACCTTTCCCTCTTGTTAGGATCAGAATGAAGATTGTCCCACCAGAGTTGAACAAGATATTCCATATGATCTTCTTCGGGAAGAAGTACCCATTGTCTTTTGCTAAAGGCTGTCGACACATCTTTTCGTACTATAGAACGCTGTATGACAGACAGATCAACGGTGGAAGTGGACTTGCTTACAATGCAGCTTATTTTCTTCTGAGTCAATAAACTTGTTCGTCTCGCCCCTTTCAAAACCCATGCCGTACTCGACGGGATCGAGCTGTCATGCAGTCAGTTCAGTGACATATTGTGAATAGGCGAACGCACAATTGCCGCGATAGATTTGATCGAACTGATCTTACAAACTGGATGATCTCTTGATATATAGAAGTCTGAAGTCAAAAGGATGTCTTCTGAGGACATGGCAGCTCTGTTTGGAGACGTTGAGATTCAAAACAGTCACAAGGGGGTGAACAATTATTACATAATCTTGGGTCGAGTGGCGATCGACCATAATAACAATGCGAACATCAAATTATACTTCTGGAGCGCTCAAATAGTGATGAGATATCTACTTCTCTCGTGAGTAAGTTGGTACAACTCGTTTACGATGCATCCAATATCTATTGCATGAGTGCCCATGGCTAGAACGCGTAGAATGATTTCAGACTTTTCTCATCCCGATGTTGGCGGCGAAGAGAACCACATCTACATATTGAGTGCGACACTCATACAGAAAGGTCACAAGTTATGTTGTTGGCGATATTTTGGCAAGGACAAATGAATAACATCTTAGAAGGTCATTGTCATTACACACAGTCACGCTCCTGACTGCGTTGGTGTCGCTGGCTGCTCCCGTCACTGAAGGTCTATTACTTCCGATAACATCAAACATCATCAGCCACTCTTCCAATTTTTTCGATTTCACTGCCATTCCTTCCAAAGATTCTCCTAAGAGAGCACATACACTTGATTCATGCTCATGCCAGCCTTTCTGAAGGAAGCTTGCACTCCCATCTGGTGGGAATTTGTAATCTCTTCACAGACCATAGTCTGTTTGGTTTTGAGGATGCAGCAAGTATTTTGACAAGCTTGTCGGCACACTGAAGAACGTTGATGCAGTCATTTGTGTTTCTCGCCATCAGGGAAACTGGGAAATCCAAGTTAGACATAAATATCAGTAATTATGCATAGCTACGTGGAATTTCACTCACTTGACTATCTACATGTAGTTTCCGAGAATTTAATGTTGGACTTGATAATAATGCATAGTTACCCGCAATTCAACTGAGCTACCATCAGTTATCCAGCGGTTTGACGAACAAAAATCAGTGAAAGGTTTTCCTTTGGGGGGAAAAACCAGGTCACTCAGGCAGCTTGTTTATACAGATCTGACATTAGACAATGATATTTGGTCAGCAAAGCCCTGATGTTGTTGAGATATACAATATGAGTGTCATAGACCTCTTCATAGAGGTCAGTATTGAAGGCTTGGAGAACCTTGGATTTCTTGACCTCCATGGACAGCTGCATGAGTGTGGCATGAATCTGGCACTCAATCAGAATGACTCCAAAAGAAGCTGCATCACCAGATCATTTGGCCATCATGCCATGCATGCCAGATCACTTGGCTATCAACCCATACTCCTCTGGATCACTGGCTACCCAGTTTGCCAACCCTGGGGCCTGTGGCAACACAATCCAACCCAGCCAATACAACTACCAGCACTTGTGCCCACCAGTCACAGCCACCACCTCCAATCCTCTCCAGGGACAGCTCTCCTCCCCTGGAATTACCCTATGGCCAACAGACTCCCTCCAGTGTCCTCCAAGAAGTCCAAGTATATAACTATGACACATTGTAGTCAGTAGCTAGTCTTGATATTGCCTGTACATTTCCTTATCTCAGTTTCCCTACTGACTCTCTGTTTCCCAGTCTTATCTCTTTCAATCCATCAGTTTCCTGGTATTCTCTTGTTTGAACTCTCAATTTCCTGATTTTCTCCCATAATTATTGAATTCCTCTCACTCTGGCATAGTACCTAATTCTTCTGGGATTATCAAAGACTTTGACACCCCTGCCTATGTTTGCCTGGACTTTTGACCTGCACCCAAGCCCTGGAATAACTCTGGACATCTGTAAGTCCATTTTCCTCCACCATTGACTAATTCTGACTAGTTGGTTCTTGCTCTTGGAGGTGAGCCCCAATTCAATGGGACCTGACATAATATCAAGACTCCTCCCCACTCATCAGACATTCAATGGCCTACTACACCATACCCCCACTACTGGCTCATCACAGCTTACCACACCAATCCACATGGCCACCTGGCAGTGCTGGCCTACTACAAACAGCCCTTGGTCACTTCATCAAACACCCACACCCCTTACACCCTTTCCTAACAGCCCTCAAACCAGTACTGGCCAACAATGCAACATGAGTATTGGACAGAGCCCTCTATCAGCCAAGGTCCAGCCCCTTCTACTGTCCATATGCCTCCCATGCCTACCCAACAAAGAAACATGTCCTGAATGGGTGGAGATCTCTTGCTTTGGCAGGAGGAGCAAACAACAGATTTTTCTGGGCAATGCAATGTGATCCATCTGGATCAGTCATGTGCTGGATGGGTCCTCCCAATAGTGCTGGTCAATCTGAGTGATGAGGTTTTCAAGTTCATTGTATGTGGTCTGCTTTAGTACAAGATGGAGGACCTCATAGATGCATTCTGGAGATTGTAATAGTTCCAGCTGGTTTTGTAGGCTTCCTTCTCAATTTGATGGTAGTATAGTAGTGGCAGTCTTAGAGGGTCAGATCCTCTACTAGGGTTTTCAAGTGTCTAGTCCCAGGTGTAGAAGGTGCTTGCATTAGAGGCTGAGTTGGAGTGGGGATGCACAGAAAGGCCAACATTTTGAGCAGCAAGTTGATCAAAGAGGCTCTTGGAAAGGCTGAGGCCTCAAAGGAGGGCAGAGGCAGCCATCAGGTTATTTTCAATGGCAGGTTTTGGCATCCCTAAGATGCTCCAGTCTCTTGCAGAGGTGGGGCATTGTGGTATTTCTGATTTCTGTGAAAGAAGTAGGCAGCATTGGCAGGGTTCTCAAACCTTCCTAAATATGGGGGGATGTGTATTTTTCAGAAGAGTTATGCAGCTTGTTCTGCAGCAAAGCATCATCCTGGGGATATTCTAGTTTCTAGTGTACATGCCAGGAGGTTTACTTTGTAGAGCTTGTAGAATGTCACAATGTGGTTGTCCCAAACTTTGGCAGAAGCTTCAAAGGTGGGCTGCCTAATTTCTGTAGGAGATCCTGAGTCCATTGGAAGAAGCCAACCCTAGAGAGTTGAAGTTCTCTTAGGATCACGTTGCATTAACAAGCATAGTTAGCCATTTGCTCCTGCCAAAGGAGAGGTCTCTGTCCTCTCTAGCCACATTTCCATGGCCAGGGGGTGAAGGGATGGTTCAAGTTATATATTGAGAGCTGTCACATAGTATAGTAGTTTCTGCATATACCAGAACTTATGCTTGTTCTATCTGTATAGACACCAAGCATTCTGTGACTTATCTGGAAACCTCCTGTCACATATTACTGCCTCCATAACTGACAAGTTACATTAGGAAACCTCTTGGAGTATGGTAGGCCACAACTACATACAAGGAGTTTATTTATGGAGAGTATATGAACCCAATTATTTCCATGCATTGTCTGTCAAGTATATATCAAACTTGTAGTAAGTACTTACAATATTGAAATATGAGGACTTTCCTTGTCCTACCTGAGAATGCATCTTACATTGTTATTCTCAGGTTGTAATTCTTGAGTGAAAGTTCAGATCTCAGCAGTTCTTGACAGATTTGAGTTTGATGGCACTTTTCTACCGGTACCTTTGCCTGTCTCTGGTGTGAGACAGGCATATCCGTAGAGTATCGAATATTCAATAAGCCTCAGTCGATACACATAGTGCAGGGAATGACTGTATTAACCTGTAGAGTATCGAATATACAATAAGCTACAGGTAGGCTAGATAAAGTGTGGTGCGTCGTAGGTAAATGAGTGCTCACCCTCAGTCAATACACGTAGTGTAGGGAATGACTGGGGCTGACGAGAAAAATTGTAAATGGTATTTATACCCCCGAAAATTTTATGTAACGCAAAAATAAAATAAATAAACGAATTAAAAACATGAGGCTCACAGTGTGGCAGGCCTCGATTATGAAACGGCTTTCACGGATGTAAAAGTCTGTACCTTTAATGGCCGAGTAGTAGCCATCCTACTCAACAATATCAATCTGAAGCAAGAAGAAATATGATCATTACATCTGAACTAACAAAATTGGAATATGTGCATATGTTGCTACTGGACTCGTGGACTTTGCAGAGATGCTGCAGCTATCTGAGTTACATTGTTGTTGATGATGTTGGACATGGACGAAGGCCTTGGAAGCAAAAACAGAAAAGACCCGTCTAAGCCAGGTGAGAATGATGAGAATGTAGGTTTACTTACTGGGACGTTGGGAACAGCTCTCCAATGATATCTGTCGCCCTGTTTTCTTCAAACATCTTTCGAACTCTAATACGAGAGTTGAGGCTGCACACATGTGCCAGTAGTAAGTATTCAATCACTCTCTAAAGACGCAGAAATGGACGTACGTTACCTGCAGAAGAGACAAGATGGGAATGAGGATTATTATGTATGTATGTGTCAGTCATACTACTTACCAGCATTGAGTTGACGTAGACTAAGAAAGGAATGAATGAAATAATTAAGTCAATATTGGCAAAACAAACATTTTCCATTGATGATTTCGAAAACTTGTCATCGTGTTTGTCGATCAGCATCAAGGTAATGGAAGTGTATGAGAGACACACCGGAAAAAAGCTCAGTTGTGGGAAAGGCATAGTACTGGAATAGAAGACTAGCTTTAGATGCATGGTAACAAGATATTACATTTGATATCACTTACAGTAGCAAGTGTGCATGCTGCGAGGATGCATGTCAGCAATTCAGTACCCATACTGAACGGCCCTTCATCAACAAGTATCCCATAGAAGATCGATTCATTGAAGACGACTTGCCTGAACATGATAAGACGGTTGATCACGTCTTCGGACCTAGTAAGCACGCATTGTAAGCACTGAGGAATGCGGGAGGAAACGCAAAATAAATAAATAAACAAAACTCGCCGTCTGAATCCGCTGCGCATCCTGTTCAGGAAGTAGAATAGAGAGATGCTTATTGTCAGATCGCAAATGATGATCATTCCCAGTTCAACTGAGTATGAGATCTTCATCAAGTAAGGGCCTTGAAAACATCACGAGATGGGGATATCCATACAAGTGGTAACGACGTTGTCATGAACGCCAGTGATGGACGGTTGAATCTGTTTCAACGTTGATGTGTGAGTATCCTTGTATATATAGAAAAACCGAACACAAACTGTAAGACGTCGACCGCTAAGGTAATTATGAACCGTATATTTGAATCAGAAAGCCTTGAATGAATGGGAAGTTGCCTGCAGTCTCACTAAGTCCAGTACCTTGTTTGAAATTTAGAAAAAAAATCTGGAGGCGCAATGTTCTTACCCAATTGCGCAATGGATGTAGCCAGCTACAAGAGGAAGTTCAATGCATGAGATATGCAGATATGTACAATGCTTACAATGAATGCAACAAGAGGTGTTCGCAATGGATGGCCATCACTGACTATAGATAATCAAGCCGAACATACATATCAAACAAGCAGATAGTACTCACGGGAATATATCCTCCATGCATAGAAACTGATGAGATAGTACAATGACTTCAAATCAGTCTTAGTATGAATTTACCTCTGCACCACTGATACAAGCACGGTCTAGAAGATGGACGTTAAGAAGAAATAATGGCGACGGACAATAGCATACGGAGATTAATACAAAAAGCTGTCAACAGTCTCAGTTACTGCATACCACGAAGATTCTATACTACATACTGCAGTTCCCCTGAAAGTGAGAGGTCGGTATTTCCGCGGACAACTGATGGAAATGAACTTACAAATCAATGTTGAGGGCCTCTAGGGTCCTCTCGGGCAGCTTGGACAAAATAAAATCAAAGTGTACTGTCAGTGCCAGGCATGCCAGATGTGTCGTCTCCAGCATGCTTATAAGTCTGGTTTGGACCATGGAATGCAAAAGATTAGTTTGTGAAGCTCACAAGAGAAAGGCAACCTATAGAGACCAAATCATAAATTAGGAAGAACTCAGAAGTGCAGCGGCTCACTAATAGCTTCAAGAACCTGTGATCACCAGGATACATGCGGAAGTAGTAAATTGTTCGTGAGCACGTAATTCCAAAAAGCCTAACTGGACATCAGGAGGAAAGTGAGTACAGGAGAATGTCCATACGCAAGGTTGATCATTACGCCTAGATAGTATATGGAAGAGAGGAATGAAAAGATTTGATCGTTTGATTAAAATGCATATACATGCCTGCAAGAGGAGGTCCGAGAAGAGTCGCTTGGTTCTCTATATCCATGAGTGTTCAGATCAGGAAGTAGATGCTTTCGAAAAGTACGTTAGGTCTTTTTAACCACTGTCAGTGCACCCTGTCGCATCAGTGGATATCTCATTCTGAAACCGGTTCCTAGGCATGTCAGTCTCCATTACATCACTTTTTGATCAAGTTGAAAAATAGAACTCCGAGGATGTGGATGGGAATAGTTGATGTCAGATTCATCATTCACTTCTGCGGCTGCATCGACTTTAGCTTTATACAATTGGGAATACAGAGACCGTTGCTATCACAATGTCTTCCCATGGACAGCTGATACAGGGATTGAAGAGACAAAAAAGGAAAGGAAGAACTTCCAGGACACACAGACAATCATGTTCCTTCACGTTCCATCGTATCTCCCATCACGGTATCCTGGACGCAATCACAAAGGTACCGTCATATATGGGCCGTTGCTATTATTTTCGCTTCCCATGGAGAGCTGATGCAAGGGTTGAAGAGACAAAAAGACAGGGAGAATTTCCAGGACATAAAGACAATGATGTTCCCTCACGTTTCATTGTACCTCCTATCACGGTGTCCTGGAAGCAATGTGGCACCAAAAAGAGACCATCAAAAATGAGTTGTTGCCATGCACAGCACGACCCAAGATACAACTGTACTATCATCATTGGACCAGATATGAAGTGTGACTTAGATATGAAATACTGAAGGTGAAACTTTCTTACTGAACATGATTGTTGTTGAATGCTCTTATCAAATATTCTGAGAAGGAACCAATTTTTTTTTGGAACATGATATCATATTTTAATGTTCATTCAATGTTGTCAAAAGCTCCTTTTCCGAAGCTCAAACACACACAGGTTTGAGATTGCGTCAATGCTAACTGACTGAAAAAAAATATAACTTGTTGGTTACAAGGGCACTTATCTTATGGTTCATGCACATTCTGCTATGCCATGATTATTGGTTCGGTATAGGAAAGTGTTGTCTTACAAATGCATACAAATCATTGTTCATCTGCCATGACTGGTTTATATATACATGATATATAGATGGATATAGTGCACTTGAGAAGTAGTCTAATGAAATTTCTATTTAATATATCAGTGTCAAGTACAATATTATCATCACATGACTTTTTCACCTTTGTGCCCTTGCTCGGACTTGGACTATGCTCAAAAATAGAAATCAAATGCAAGGAGATAATAACTTGTCAATGAGGAGTGTTGAAATCCCAATACAACTTCACATCAATGGACATACCCTAGCAAGGCAGGTGCAATGGATAAACTCCTTTGGCCCTCTCGATATCACAATTTTCCATTGGCTTTTACTCAACCATATAACAACCTCAGTCAACTAGACTTGAATGAGGGTGAGTAATTACATCACACAGTGCATGGACTATTGAACTTGCACCATAACTGTCGAATACAATAACTTATAGGTATGATAGATCACTTAGTTCACTCTACTCAACGGAGGAGTACAAGACCTGTACTCATCTTATAGTGTGTAAAGGTTCTGACACCTTAAGCTAATGAGTTTGTTGTCCGGTCGAGTCACATGAATGATTGTAAAACCTCGCAAAGGGGTGGCTGTGAACACACACGTGATGGGAATTCAACCTGGTTATGGGAGGTAGTTCAGTACGCGTCTAAACTCTGCACTCAACGCGTCTGAAATGCCGTCTCTCGCGCTCTCTCCTGAGCTGCAATCTCAAATCATCCGGTCCCTCTCGCCCACACAAACCACAACAACCCTCTACTCCCTCTGCCTTACTTCCAAATCCTTCCAGCGCGAAGCAGAGCCTCACCTGTACGCCTCCCTCTACCTCATATCCCCCCATCAAGCACATCTTGCGTGCCGCACTCTCACTGCGGACAAGCGTCTTGCGGGGCTGGTCCGCGCATTCTGGTTTAATGATGAGACACAGACGCGCAGCAGTACGAAGCTCTCGAGGAAATTCTGGGAGGGCGTCAGGACCGCACTGGCAGGCATGAAGAGACTTCAACGCCTCTGTCTGTTCGATACTGAGCTTGCAAATACATGGATTTTTGCCTCAACAGGAAACACTTCCACTAGTACTACAGCAGACATGATCGCATTTGAACCGCCCTTCCAACTCCATGAAGCCAAACTCCATTTCACATGGGATAACCACCTTGTATCGTTCCTCTCTACCCAACGGTCCCTGCATACTCTTCAAACATTTGACATAGTCGAAGATGCTGTACCTAGGCTCCCACTTCCTGCGGGCTCCCTGCCTTTGCTACAGCGCTTTGACGGCACGCTCATGGTCGCGCATAATATTCTTGCACTTGGTTCTCCTCTTACGCATCTACAAGCGGCGATTGAGGACGGTGTGCATGCCCCAGTGTACGTCTTAGGGTTTTTACGGGGGCTAGTGGGCGTAGGGAAGACGTTGAGAGCGCTAAGTATACTGGAGATGCCCGAGGGGCTCGCAAGCAAGGCCGTGGACACCGTCGCAGGCCTATGTCCTAACCTCATGTATATAGGCCTGATCCCACTTCCACCTGTCCACGTACGTTGTTTCCTTCTCACCTCAGCCCCCAACTGACCCCTCCATCCAGCGCCACACAATCTACGCATCCCTAACACACCTACACAACCTCCATACTGCGCATTTCGACCTTACAACATGGACACCGCACCCTGATGTCCGTGCCCAGCGCGCCATCGCGTGCGAGGTCCGCACATTTTGTCCCGGAATTGTGAACCTCGTATTTTGGGTTGGGAATACGAGGGTGAGGTGGGCGTGGGTTGTCCAGCAGGGGCGAAACCACTATGATGAGCTTGGGGAGAAGAGGGACACTGAAGGGCAGTGGCATTCTCAGATTGAGGTCGGGCAGTATCCCACGTTTGATCATATGTGGAGTTTGGTGTAGGTTGGGGTGCGATGTGTATATATGTATGTTATCGGTATGTTACCAGTATTATAGAGGTAGGGGTTGTATTACTGCTCAAGACAGAGCTTATTTATATATTTATAGGCTAGATGTTTTCATTGCTATTAGTGCATAATTTCTTTCCACATCTTGACTCTAGACCTAATCAGTTAGAATTTGATTAGATCCCGAAACAGGAATAGTATATTTGAGCTGTTTCATGCAGATTTTGGACGTGAGAAGGAGAAAGTAGATATGATACCAAGTTGAATTAGAATGATTTTTTATGGATATCTTCTCTTCTCTTTCATTGAATATTTTTACAGCATAGCATACCAGTAGATTTGCAATAAATTCATGCCTCACTGAAGACGATTGTGTATACATACATCCGCTCTTTTCTTTACTCAAATAGAACCTTGACGGTGATGGCAGACCGCTGGATACCACTTCATTCTGCTGTATTGGGCTGTATGCGTGGTAGATGCTAGTGCTTCAGTGAGTATCTTCTCCGCTATTTGTTTTCTTGTCCTTTCTCTTGGGTGAAGAGCATTGAATGCCTCCCTATTCATGGCAACATATCCACCCTATTTGTATACCTGCCCTCTGTATCTGTATCCTCCCTTATTTATGGTATGATATGACTTATGTCTTCATTTCAACTTCCTACTGACACATAACCTAAATCTCCTCAGTATCCATGCTGTTGTTTGGATGATTTCTTCTGGACAGAAAGCCACAGAGAACTGAGTCAAACAAGAGCATTTCAAAGTAAGTGATGACAATGCATTAGTCATGGACAAATTGATATTGTCAGTTGAGTCACCAACCTAGATTTTGTTCATAGAAATGTATTACAACGCTTACAGTGTTCAATTGAGGATGACATCCATCAGCTATGATCATTGGAGAATACTTAAGCTCCTGCCAAACATATGAGAGTACCTAGCAAGAAATCAAGGTTACATACGCAACTATCCTATGCATCTGGGACAACTGGACCTCTGTTGATTTTAACAGTTTGATAAGACTCCAGAATCTCTATGATGGTTTTGTATCGCTCATGAACTAAAGGATGTTGCCTCTGAAATCATGAATCAAGCCTTTTACAATATCAATGGGTGTTTCTCCTTTCTCATTTTTGTATGTTCTGTCCCATCCGTTGTCCAACGAAAACTTGATCAGATCTACTCCATCAGCATCGTATCTTGCATTCGATATTACAATGTGGATTGCAGCAGGATCTCTGTAAGAACCCTTGTCCGCAAGACATTCTGCAATGGTAGATCTACCGAATCTCAATGCTAGAGTAAAGGGTGAGCCAAATAAGCAAGGTCTTTGTATGACGGAGGGTTCTTTTTCAATAAGGGCCATGACACCATCCACATTGTCCTCGACCACGGCGAATTGCAGGAGTTCGCCCCTGCTAGAGATAACCGGGTAGTCGATATTCATCCCATGATCCAAAGCAAAATGTATGTTCTCCTTGTTCCCATACCCAACAATGTAGTAAGGCAGATCACTCTCCATTCTTAGAAGGTCAGGCAGACCCCAATGTAGAAGAAATTTACTTAAAATATGGTCTTTATGATGAAGGGCAACCTTTAAAACATCCTCCATCCTGTTCTTCAGCTCTCTCTGCCAATTTTCCTTGTGCACATAAGTATGACAAGTAATCAAGGTTGATGGCCCGAATGCTGCGCCTGATTTCTGGATGGCTATAATGAAATTAAATTCTGGGCTTCTTGTGAAATCATCCTCTGTAGTTGATGGTGATGCCATGTCTGCAATTTTGCTGAAGGTGAATAAAACTGCAGAATGGAACAAATCATGTTCTGGTATTTGTATGGGTACGGGAGGATACTGATGAATTTTATCAGCATCAGATTTCAACAGCCCCAACATGCCCTCAAAGATGATTTCTTTGACTGAGGAGTTTGGTGAGTGGTTTAAAAGCCATTTCAAAGTGTCACATGTAAACTGGCCACTAGCTCCAAAATCAAATGGGGAGTGTTCAGAATGATCATAGAATAAATATCATATTCCTTGTCTTTCAGAGATTTTGGGAATAGAGTTGACCACTTCTTATGTGGAGCTCTAGCACACCCAGATAACGTTGAACACAAGAAGTAGAAAGCTTGTCTTGGAGCTTGCTTTGCAGCATGGAAAACAGACACTGTGAGTTGGGCTAGGCAGAAAAGGAAGGGAAGGCAATAGGGGCAATCAATGCGGATGATGCGGATCTTATTGATCGGGTTGCACAGCTTGTCCCTGTAGAGAGACATTGTCTTGGAGAAGCTTGAGTGAGCACATGAGGGAGGCCTCCCCTATTTGTAGAGTTTGTAAAACATGATGAGGCAGTCAGCCCAAACTTCTGTGGTGGCCTTGAGAGTGGGGTTGCCTCAGTTTTTGCAGTAGATCCTGGGCTCATTGAGACAATTCCACTCTTGTCAGGTGCAGTTCTCACAGAACTGCATTGCAATGTTTTGCATAGTTGGCCATCCATGATCTTGTTGGAGCAAGAAGTCCTTGCTCCTTCTAATCACATTTTTCTGTTCCAAAGGGGAGGGGGGAGGGTCCTCACAGCTGGGGCTGTTGTGAGTTCCCTGCAGAGTGGCTGCAGGAGTGCAGAGATGTTTGAGGGAATGATGCTCTATAGTCCAGGTGCATAGCCAGACACAACAGCAAAAGGTTCAGTGCTATTGATCATTGGAATGGACCAAGAAGCATTAAGAGTCTTGAGCCAGGCTCCTGAGTAGGCCTTCAGGAAAGAATCCTGAGTTGTGGCAGCTGCCAGAGCATGCCAATCAAAGCCTAGGCCCTGGCTGATGGAGGGCCTAAGGTCACACAGTATCCCTGCAGAGTGGCTGACTAGTGTTAGTTGGTGGTGGGAGGAAATGAGATGAAAATGAGAGGGCTGAGTATTCAAAGAAATGGTGGGGTTGGATTAATGGTATATTTGGACAATGAGTTGGCCATAGGGGTTGACTGGTAGGATAGGGTGATTTAGTATGAGAGTCCAGCATAGTCAGACATCAAGCATCTGATGAGTGAGGTGAGTCTTGATATTATGTCAGGTTCCACTGGCTCAAGAGGTTAACATCAAGAGCAATAACTCACTAGTTGAAGGAGCAGGAAGGCCAGAGGCATTTAAAGGAATCCAGGAGGGGTTGGAGGTCCAAGAAGATTCTGTAGGGTGTGGAAGGTAGTCTAGAAGTTTGGATAAATGACAGTGGAGGTCTAAGAAATCTGCAGGAGTAGTTCTGGAGACTTAGGACTATGCCAGAGTAGAGTATATCAATTAGATTAGAGTCTCAGAATGGAAAAAAATGATGGAAGAGAAATGGAAAGAAAGAGACAGATACAGAAAACTAGTAGCAATATCAAGACTGCCTACTAACCATGGGGCTAAGACCCTGTTATCAGGAGCAGTCAGGGCTTTGAGTGCTGATAGGCTGGAGAGGAGAGAGAGAGATCAAGGAGACTTAGGCCAGGATGCAGGCATCAGATTTAGAAGTGTTGGCAGGTGCTGGTCTGGCTAATGCATCATTGATGCATTGATGTGCTAGTATAGCAAGTTGATAGTGGGGGGTCTAAGACACTGAAAAAGATAGGTGCTCAATAGATCAAGCTAAGCTTTATTAGCTGATTGGATCAGCACAGCTACCCATCACAAGCCCAATCCATTGCTACATGACTTCAAATACTCTCAGGCTATTTACTCACCGTCTCATTGGTATATATATATATATTTGGCTCATTGGTATCTTTTAGCTTTGGTAGGTGCTCCTTTTATCTACTGCTCTGACTTATGCTTATAGTTTTCAGTGTTTATCAGGGTATATTGGGGTGCCATTAGCTTTGACAAGTCTTAGGTTTGAGACTGCTATATCATTGTACTCTTGGTTCACTTCCAGAGTAAATCTTGACTAGGTCTACAGTTTTTGACATGTTTCTCACTGTTTTTAGCAGTGTGACTTCTTTTTAGGACTTATATTACTCTGTTGTCTGTCTTTGGTAAGGCAGGCATATTGCTATGTATCTTTTACTAAACCTCACTTCTTCTGCATTGGTAAGGCTGAGTACCTATCTGTCAGTACTTCAACAGTCTCAAGGTCTTTGAATGTACTTCTTATAGATTCATGAGTGCAACTTTAAGCACTCTATGCATGTGGTGCTAGTAGTCAATGATTTTTGATTATTAGAAAAAAATATTCAACACAAAAACTAGATTTGCTTGGAAAAGATCAAATATAAAACTCTATGACATGTTTGAATCCTTAGCCTATTTTAGTTAGCACAACTGGCACCATTAATATTAGAAAGTTTGAACCTATTATTACTATGTTCTTTGCCATTCTTAGTAATTTGTTTTGATGCAACATAAATGGTTATTAGTCTACAGTTAGGAATAGCACCAAAATGGTGTTGTTATATGTCACAAAGTACATCACTAAACTTTTCTAAAAATGTGTGCAATCCCTAAAACAGCAACTTCCATGGTTAAAAAGCATGCAGACATGCCTCTTCTTGCCTAGGAAAAGACCACATTTCTCATGACAAAGGCTGTCAATTTCATGAACACAAGAAGCAAAATAAGGTCTCCAATGATTTCAATAAATTGTATATTCATCAATAATACTAGCCATTGTTTATTTGAAAAGCAGATAATTTTCAGAACAAACCCACTGCTCTTCTGTAAGATGGCAGTTATGAAAAAATGAAATAGAGTAATAAGTCTTGCTTCAGTTCATAACTTTGTGTTTTGTAGTCATGAACTCAAGGACATATTGTTATTACAAGTGGTTCTACAAATATGAGGAGATCACACTGTCTAAAGGAGCTTCTGGTGCAGTTATAAAACTTAGTCATAGAACTCTTCACTGAGAAACACCCTTTGCAGAATACACATGCTACATTTGTCCATCCACCTTTTAATAGACACACTGCTTATATAGCTATATCGGAAGCTTACTATAAGAGGACAAATGAGATGACTATTTAACCATGCTACCTTGTTCAAACTGTGGAGAACAGACTTAGATTTTAAAACTGCAGATGACAGCTGAATGTTGCTTTGAATAAATAGAAATCTATTGATGATCATCAGATGAAAAATATTAGATATGCATGCCTCTAATGCTTGAAACAATTTTTACTCATAGCATTGCAATTCTGGTGACTTTCTACCTGTTAGAGAAGATGCATATAGTATCATTGAATAATATGTGCTCTTCAGATGAATGTATAAAATAGAGCCCTAAAGGTTGCAGAATAAGAGACATTGAAATTGAGCAAATGGGAAAAGTACCTTGTTACTTTCAGAACATGCTAGAAATGGAAGAACAGCCAGCTTCAAAAATGAAGTTGATCCAAACTAGTTTCATCTTAAAGATGACCTGACTGAGCAATAAAAATCTGTTGAACTCAACATGTCAATATGCAATTGTGAGACCTGTAGTAAGAGAACATGCTGCTATCCTTGAAATATAGGCTAGACAAAGACATCTGCATGTGTCACTAAGCCCAATTAGTTTAGCAGAAGTTGTAATAAAGTAAGAATGACTTCCATGACATACAGTAGCTGATGGTGAGACAAACTGGATGTAGTTGATTGGTTTAGATATTAAATGAACATATAAAGGCAAAAACAAAATCAGATGGTGATGTTCAACATTGATCCAGGTCCAAGGTCATGCTTCCAAAGCCTTTGAATTGTCACTTCTGGCTTCTTCTTTTCATATCTTCCTCTGCCAAGTGCATAGTTATGCTTGTAACCATTCTATAGCATGTAATATATCTTTGGATTTTTTCTAGCCATCATGCTTAATGCCATATCTATCTATTTTATCAGACATATTAGCTGTACCATGTAATTTGGAATTCTAGTTGTAGCTACCCTTACCTTTCTCCTCTTTTACATGAATTTTGTAAATGAGAGTTGTAACATGTTCAAAGTAAAAATATAGATTCTATGGAGTTATTCTCCTCTGTTATCATTTGCTCAATGTTGACCATGGTTTACACATAGCCTTATTTGAACTGACTTCATTGGTTTCTTTCTCATCAATGTCTTACCTGGGTTTTACACTCTGAGTCTCTGAGAGTTATTCTTCTTCTGGTTTTTGTTGCTTAGAGTTGCTCAAAGATTGTTGGACCCTTCTAATGTTTTATATAATATCAAGATATATTAAGCTGATATATACTATTATTATAACAAGCTGATGCATACAGTATTATTATGATGAGCTAATTGTAAGGGGACCGGTTCCCAGACCATGTCCAACTCTTGCCCTGCTTAGCCTCTGGATTCTGGCATCTCTCTAGCCAACTCCTTGGGCTGCTCAGCATTTCCCTACTCCCTTCCTGTCTCAGCATTGTCACCTGATGAGTCAGCAGGTTGCCTCCAGACCCACTCTATTAGTCAACCTCCAGATGTCCATCCCAGAGTGCTGTAAGCTCTCTTAGTGACAACTCTCCTCTGCTTGCTATTTCTTTTGTGCTCCACTTGCCCATTGCCTCTGCTTGCCACTTAACTGCTTGCTTGCTGCTGCTCCTTGCTCAATGGCCTTCTGAGTGACCTTGCCTTGTGTGGAGTATTCCCACAACATGAGCATCCCCTTACACTAATGCATACATATTATTATAATGGTAACCTTATAAAAGAAATATATTAATGCTTCACAATGTTTGCATTAGAAAATGATCTTCTTCTCTGGATCAACAATTTTTTGAATTAATTCTACAAAGAATAAGGCCAGAATGAGATGTACTTCTCATTCATTACATAAAAAAAGACCTCAAAATTGAATTCAGCAAATATTCACAGCACATGCAACCTTTAACTTGAATGCAGAAAATACATATGGACACATGCAATAAACTTATAGATATATAAGATGGTTCATCTTGATTTTTGCTAAAGCAAATAAATTCTCCAAATTTTATGTAACTAATGCAAGTAAAGCAAATAAATCTTTCAGAGTCTAGTAAATCACATAAAATCATCATCATACTACTGGAAAAAGCTCATGAGGTAAGTGAGAGAGATGAGTGAGGAGTAGGGTAGTCTGTTGATTTTTTAAAACTGGTAGTTAAGAGAGAATCTGGGTTTTCAACAACATTAGTGTCTTGTGAAAAGATTTCTATGACATTATTACACCAACTTACTTGAATGTTCTCCTGACATCAATCCCTTGATATGCCCCTCCACTGCTTGTCTAATACTTATTTCAAGGTGAGAAGGTTGAGACTTTACAGATAACCTAGGATAATTGACTTTAAAAGCTTTTGAGCCTCCAGATAAGGGGAATTTTGGTATTTCATCTGTGATCACATCATCTATGACTGATATGTTCTTTCCATCAAGTTGTTGAAAGTTTATGACCATAGTGACCTGGTGTAAAAAGCTCAAATTTGCAGGTAAACCCCTTGTCTCTCTTGTTGGCTTTGACATTGAGCCAAGTGAGTTTAGTACAGATGATATCCTAGATTGTTTGTTGAAAGACCAAAAGACAGTAATTTGGACTTCAAGCTTTGGAAGAGCCTGCAAGTCATCAAGCCCAAACTGTATCCTAGGCAGAGGCTCAAAGCTCTCTGTGTTTATAGGCTTCAGCAAACTTTTAGGGTTGTGAGTGTAACTCCATAGCACACCCTTAGTGCTTGGTGGCATGTCATCAACCTCTCCTAACCTATCTGACTCAAGTGACCATAGTTTCTGCAACCTTTCTGTACCCTTTGTTGAGCCAACCTTCCCATCAACATGTATGCTAGGAGTTAAGGAAAAGGTTATTGAAGCTGTTCCAGCCAAGTTCTGCTCCTCTTTATAGGTACCAGAATCCTCTGCATGTTCTACTTGAGGAGACCAATTTAAAACAGCTATAGGACAAGAAGATGCTATGATGCGGACTCCACAGAGACTCAGGCTATAGGTTGCTGGAAGAGATCGAGAGAGTATATGGAGCATGTCTATGTCCACTATTAATGATGGCCCATTCCATTTGAGGTTGTTACATTTGTAGTCCACCTAATAAAGCAATCTATAAGTAAAATTCTTCAAAAACAGGAAGGTAGAATTGGTTACCTGAGCTGTCATTGAACCTGAAATTTTGAACTTCTGCCTACTATCACTGCTTTTAAGTTGTGATGAGAAAGGCATATATATGGATCGATATCCAGCATTGTCTTGATTTCTGTTCCCATAGTTACTACCATTGTTATCATTCTTGTCTGCTCCTTGATCATCTTTGTCTTCATCAGGATCATTTTCATCTTCATCCTCTTTTCCTTGCCTTTCACTGCCACCAGTACTATCTCTACCTCTTTCATCAGAGTGATCTTTGATTTCTCCACTTTTTCCTTCACTATGGCCTTCACCACTACTTTTATCTTGCTCTCCATTGTTATCTCCAGCTTCATCTCCACCATGGCCTCCATCTTTCCTTCCTTCACTATCTCCCTGACTCTCACTTCCATTGTCTCTATCATTTGTATTACCCTTGCCATATTCCTTGTTATCCTCACTTGCTTTAAAACCACAATCCTCATGGTTATCAATACAACTGTTCTCCATAGTTCTTTGCAATTGCAACATTGGTTCATTCTGACTCTTCACCTCTTTCTGCAGCTCTGGGTCTAGAATAATAACAATGCCTGGAAAAGGTTGAACCACCTCCATCAGTGCATCATGCAAGTCATCTGTTATATCTGAGTCCAGAATAATATAGATCTCCTGTTCTGGCTCTTTGAGATTGACTGTCATTTGATTGAAACCAGAGTGCACTGAAAATTTCCCAATAAATCCTCCATTAGCTAGAGTTTGTTCAATAGTATGCCAACACTTGGTAATGTGTCTATCAGCATGTTCAGGAGTAATCCACTGTGTTAGAAGAGGAATATGCTGGTCAGTGATCATTGTGCCTGAGGCTATATCAGATATCATCTAGTTGATAAATATAAGAAAAGAAGATTAAATCCATCATCAATTTAAAATTACCTGTACAGCAACTATTGGAGACTCAATAGTATTCTTTGCTGTCACATGCCATTCATTGGCAATTGAGGTAGCAGCACTGGTACTGGAGTGATGGCTTCTATAAAAACTTCGTATTATAATAAAATACAATATAAATCAAGTGCTTACTCAGAATGTATAGACAATACCTCAGAATGTTGCTTGCTCTGAAAAACTGCAAAATAAACAATATTAGGTTGATCAGGACAGGTTTGAGGAATTTCCACACCTTTAATATGTTCATTTGGAATTTTGAAAATATCTGAACTGCCATTCTGTGGTTCATAATAAAAAGCATGATTTCCTTTTTGATCTGCAAAAACAGTTGAAGGATTGGTCAAAATTACCTAGAATCAGCAGGCATCTTACCTTTGACATGCACATCTGCTTGGTTATGAAAAAAATTGATAGTATCTGAATTTCCACTTAATGCTGCTAAATGAAGCGCTGTATTCTCGTCTTTGTCTGCAGAAACAGTATTAGGTCTATTCAAACCAGATTTGGAAAGTATCTTTTTCACCTCTGACATTTAAATCAGCATTGTGCTCAAGAAGTTGTTGAACAATGTTTAAATTTCCATTCTGTGCTGCCACATGGAGTGCTGTCTTCTCATCTTTGTCTACAGAAATAGTATGAAGTCTGTCATCCACTGATTTGTGCAAGCAAGCACCTCACTTTTAATATCCACATTTGCTTTGTTCTTAAGAAGAAGCTCAACTATACTTGAATTCTCATTTTGCACTGCAAAATGGAGTGCTGTCATCCCATCTTTGTCTATTGAAACAGTGTCAAGTCTATCAAAACTCATTCTAGCAGATATTTTACCTTTGACATCTACATCTGTTTTGTTCTCAAGAAGAAGCTTGACAATTTCTGGATTCCCACTATGCACTGCAAAGTGAAGTGCTGACTTCTTATTTTTGTCTGCAGAGACAGTGTCAGGTCTGTTCCAAACTGATTCCATGAGGCATCTCCTTCACCTTTAACATCAACACTGCCATTATGCTCAAGAAGAAGTTTGACACTCCTTGAAGTCACCTTTTGTGCTGCAAAATGGAGTGCTGTCATTCCATCTTTGTCTATAGAGACATTCAGAAGTTTATTAAAACTAGTTTGTTCAGCCACCTTACCTCTGGCATGCACATCTGCTTGGTTACAAAGAAGACAATTGATGATATCTGAATTTTCGCTCAATGCTGCTAAATGAAGTGCTGTCTTCTCATCTTTGTCTGGAGAGACAGTATTAGGTCTATTAAAACCAGTTCTAGAAAGTATGTTCTTCACCTCTGACATTTACATCAGCATTGCACTGAAGAAGTTGTTGAACAATGTCTGAATTCCCATTCTCTGCTGCCACATGGAGTGCTGTCTTCTCATCTTTGTCTGGAGAGACAGTATTAGGTCTATTAAAACCAGTTCTAGAAAGTACGTTCTTCACCTCTGACATTTACATCAGCATTGCACTGAAGAAGTTGTTGAACAATGTCTGAATTCCCATTCTCTGCTGCCACATGAAGTACTGTCTTCTCATCTTTGTCTACAGAGACAGTATGAGATCTATCATCCACAGGTTGGTGCAGACACCTCACCTTTGATCTGCACATTTGCTTTGTTTCTAAGAACAAGCTCAACCAAATCCAGATTACCATGCTGCACTGCCAAATGGAGTGCTGTCATCCCATCCTTGTCTATATAATAATGTCATGTCTATCAAAAACTAGTCCCAAGAGGTATCTCACCTTTGACATCCACTTTTGCTTTGTGCTTAAGAAGTTGTTCAGCAATATATAGCTTTCCACTTTGTGCTGAAAGATGGAGTGCTGTCTTCCCATCTTTGTCTATAAAAAGGTATCAAGTCTATCAAAACTGATTTCAGCACATACTTACCTTTCATATCCACATTTGCCTTTTGCTCAAGTAGTCTAGATAAATAACTATGCTTTGCTGCAGGTCAGGGTTAGATATGGGTAGCTACTTATTTTAGCAGATACTTCACCTTTTATAGAAATACCAAGAAGAATTTCAACAATATTTAAATATCCTGCCTGAGCTGCAAAATGGAGTGCTGTCTTTTCATCCTTGTCTGTAGAAACAGTATGAAGGTCTATTAACACTAGTTTATGTCAGCACCTTACTTTTTGAATCTATTTTTGCTTTATTCTTAAGAAGAAGCTTGACAGTATCTGAATTTCCATTCTTCACTGCAAAATGGAGTGCTGTCATCCCATTTTTGTCTATAAAAACAGTATGAAGTCTATCAAAACTAGTTTTTGCAGGCATCCTACCTTTAATATGCACATCTGCTTTGTTCTTAAGAAGAAGCTTGACACTGTTCAAACTCCCACTCTGCACTGCAAAATGAAGTGCTGTTATCCCGTCTTTGTCTATAGTAATGTGTCATATCTCTTTAAACTAGTTGTATAAAGTATCTCACCTTGAACATCCACATCTATGGAACCAGCATCAGTTATATCAATAATGCTTCAAGCAAGTATCTCACATTTGACATTTACATCTGCCTTTTTCTTAGCAAGAAGACTGAAATTAAATGAATAATCATGCAACTCTGCAGAGCCATTCTTAGATCTAGTCAGAACCTAATTCAGCAAACATTTTACCTTTTACAGACTCATTTGCTTTGTTTATAAGAAGAAGTTGGACAATATCTATATTTCCTGCCTGGACTGCAGTATGGAGTGGTGTTCTTTCATTTTTGTCTATAGAGACAATATAAAGTCCATCAACAATTGTTTATGCAGGAACCCTTACCTCTAACATGCATATCTGCTTTGTTTTCAAGAAGAAGCCTGGCAATGTTTGAATTCTTACTCTGTACTGCAAAATGAAGTGCTGTCTTTTTCTCTTTGTCTGTAAAGACAGTATCAGACCTGTTCAAAAACTGATTCTAAAAAGCATCTCCTTTACCTTTAACATTAACATTTGCATTGTACTTAAGTAACAGTTCAACAATCGATGACTTTCCACTTTGTACTGCATAATGGAGTACTGTCTTGTCATCTTTGTCTGCAAAGACATTGTCAGGTCTGTTTAAGACTGGTTTCAAAAGGCACATCTGCTTTACCTGTAACATTTACATCTGCTTTGTGCTCAAGAAGAAGCTTCATAGCATATAGATCACATTTTTGTGCTGCAATGTAAAGTGCTGTCTTTTCATCCTTGTCTGTAAAAACAGTGTAAAGCCTATTCAAAGCTGATCCCAGATGGCATCTCATTTACCTTTGACATTCACATTTGCATTGTGCTTAAGCAAAAGTTGAATGTTAAATAAATTTCCACATTCTGCTGCATAATAAAGTGCTGTCTTGTCATCTTTGTCTGTTGAGATCAACAGACAGTGTTAGGTCTATTCAAAGCTAATTCAAGAAGCATTTTCTTTACCTTTGATATTCACATTTGCATTGTACCCAAGTAAAAGTTCAACAATATACAAATTTCGATTTTGGGCTGCAAAATGGAGTGCTGTCTTATCATCTTTGTCTGCAAAGACAGTGTTAGATCTATTTAAACCTGGTTCTAAAAGGCTTTTTCCTCACCTTTATCATCTGCATTTGCATTGTGCTCTAAAAGAAGACTAACAATATCTGGATTCCCCCTCCATGTTGCAACATGAAGTGGTGTTTGTCCATCTTTGTCTGCAGAAACAATGTCAGGTCTGTGGAAAACTGGTTCCAAACAACAACTCCTTTACCTTTGACATCTACATTTGCATTGTGCAGAAGAAGAAGCTTGACAATATCTGAATCCCAACTACATGCTGCAACATGTAATGCTGTCTTCTCATCTTGGTCTATAAAAACAGAGTCAACTCTACTAAAACTAATTCAAAAAAACACCTCACCCTTGGCATCCACATTTACTATATCCTCAAGACAAAGCTTGACACTATTTGGATTTCCACTCTGTACCGCATAGTGGAGTGCTGCGTTCTCATCTTTGTCTTAAGACACTGTGTTCAGCCCATCAAAACTAGTTCATCAAATCCCTCACCCTTCATGTACACATCTTCTTCGTTCTCACAAAAAAAAATTGACATCATCATCATCCCATGCTGGAACATGGAGTGCATCCTCGTCAGGTTCATCTGAAGGCACCACAACCTTCACTCCTGAATCTTTCCATTATGTCTGTTAGAACTAGTTTGTGCAGGCAACTCACCGTCAGCATACATGGCTGTTGTGTTCTTCCATTTAACGGCGTCTAACTTCCCCCTCTCCTCTGCAATAGGGTTTGCTGCCTTGTGACCCTTCTTTACAGTGCCGGCAATGCCTTGATCAGAGCGATGAGAATACATACTGTAGGTGGATAGATGATAGTGTTTCTTTAGTGCTCGTGGTGGTGGTCAGAGTCCGAAGCGAAGGGGAGATGTTGTTAGTTGTTGTGACGTTTCCTGATGAACAATGAGATGGCCCATGCACTGCCTTTATTTTTACTTTTGTCATGTGTCCGGACTGTTTCAGCGCGGGGCTGCTTATGTCTGGTTGATGCTCCGCGGAAAATGGTTGCAGTTTCGCCCTCAATGTTGTACTATAATTCCGCTGTATCCTTATATCATTTTGCTTGTTCGATTTCGTCTGCTCCGTGAGACATACTGTGAGTGATGCCACACCTACCATTTACAACGCTACAACTTCGCGGCGGTTAGATGGCCTTGCGTGTCTGCGCGGCCCGACACTTCCACGAGGCTCCTTGCATCTCAAGATACTGCTATATCCATTAGGGATGCAATACTGCTGCATACTATTCGTTGCAGCAGAAGCTTATCCTACAGGGGTAGGTCATGAAGAGACTCTCATTGGCACACGGGTGACGAGATGGTTAACACCTGTCCATGAAACTTCGTTTTGACATGATTAGTGTTGTGATACCGAAATGTGTACTCATGTGTACTCCACAACCTAACTAGATCCCCAAAACATCAGGTCGGTCATCACAATCTCGATGTGGACCTCGGGCTGTTTCGACATTTCCAGCAATTTGGCAGTATGCATCCGTTGGTGGCGATTGTTGGAATACCAATGGATGAGACCGGAGGGCAACTCGACGTCAGCGGTAATCTATACTTCTGCGGGCACGAGGGATAGAAGCGTCATTCAGATAAAGACTATGGCAGAACGGACTGTTCTCTGCTTGAGGAACCAATCTAGATCAGCTCGAATGCGAGCGATGAAGCGTGAGTAGAAGCATACGATAGTGGAAGACAGGGCTGTCAGTGTCTTGAGTGAATCAGAACGGGATGGAATGGTTGGACGTTCAACTCGAGATCTTATCAGCTACCCAAATAGGAAGCAGAAAAGATTGTAATCCCCGATCATTATCTGAGTCGTTCCATCCGTTATTGAGTTACTATGAAACCTCTGAGCCATGTTACGCGTGGTCTGTCAATTCTGCGCAGCATCAGCGCACGATGTCAACATGTCTATGGTTTGACTACGGAAGGCTCTGCGGGGACGCTGCGCATTCTGTGAGGACGCTGCGCATTCTGTGAGGACGCTGACATAACATTGATGGAGACGTTCGACTTGATGTCTTTGGCTCTGTCGCGTCTTTAACAATCTTTGGCACACTTCATTCGTCTTACTGACTTTATATTAAAGACTAAAGATGTCTCGATACCCCGAGGTCGGTTTCAAGTTCTTTTGATTTGAACCAATACTAACCAAGAAGTATACAGGCTGACGAGGCTCAGCGTGGACATTACAACGACGGCTACAATCCTTATAGTCATTTTGATAATAGACCCTATTCAACTGTTAATGACCCGTTCAATACTCCATCACAACAATTTACAAATCCCTACGACGACCTTGAGCCCTTTGAAAGTTCAATTCTCCAGCCGCCGCCTCCGCCGCCTCCCCTCAACGCCTATGCCGGCACGCCCGGGCCTTCGCCTTCTCCAGCGCCAACGTATCTCTCATCGCCGCCACCGCCGCCACCGCCGCCGCCCGTAAGTTTTGCTCCTAATCCATTCCAAGCTCCTGGACCGCCTCCACCACCACCGCCGCCGCCGAGCACCACGCCGCTCTCGCATGGCATCTACCGTACTCCGTATGGCCACGAGGATGACCAGGCAGACCAAGCTCGCATCGATACAGGCGAGATTCCGTTATTGCGCCGTGATCCATCGCAGGCGTCGTTCCAGAGTTCGTTTGTCAATGTAAATTCGAATTCAAACGTGCCGGATGACGATGAGAGCGTGAATAATATTCGGTATGGGAGAATTCCGCAGCGCGTGCCGAGGCGGTACAAGACGATCAAAAAGGTCGAGTGCGTGTTTCTATTTTTTTGTGATATGAATTATCGCTAACAAATCCTAGACTCTTCCATGGCAACTTTGTCCTCGACTCTGAAGTGCCCACCAAACTCCTCGACATGTGTACTCAGCGCAACTCGCGCGAATTCACTCACATGCGCTACAGTGCCGCCACTTGCGACCCGAACGATTTCAAAGACTCTGGATTTACCCTCCGGCAAGTCCACTACGACCCACCGCGCCGCACAGAGCTCTTCATCGTTATGACGATGTACAACGAGGACGAGGAGCTCTTTTGTCGGACCATGCATGGTGTCATGAAGAATGTCGCGCATCTCTGTAAGAGGGATAGAAGCAAGACGTGGGGCAAAGACGGGTGGAAGAAGGTCGTCGTTTGTATCGTGAGCGATGGACGCGCCAAGATCAATTCCAGGACGCTGAGTGTCATTGCGGCTATGGGCGCGTATCAAGAGGGCGTAGCGAAGAACGAGGTCAACAAGATGCCTGTCACGGCTCATATCTACGAATACACAACCCAAAGTCCATTTCTAGTTCCTTCTTCACCTCTTCTGCGCGCTGATTACCACTCCCACAGTATCAATAAATCCCTCCCTTAAACTTGAAGGCCCCGAAAAAGGCGTCGTACCCGTCCAGATTATCTTCTGCCTCAAAGAAAAGAACCAAAAAAAGATAAACTCCCATCGCTGGTTCTTCAACGCCTTCGGTCCTCTCCTCCAACCGAACGTCTGCGTCCTCCTCGACGTCGGCACCCAACCGGGACCCACGTCCATCTACCACCTCTGGAAAGCATTCGACATCAACTCAAATGTCGGCGGCGCGTGCGGCGAGATCGTGGCGTTAAAAGGAAAGTGGGGGCGGAACTTGATCAATCCCCTCGTCGCGGCGCAGAACTTCGAATATAAGATGAGTAATATCTTGGATAAGCCGCTGTGGGTGCGCCCCCTTTGATGTATGTTTTTACATTCATTGACGTGGCGCGCGTAGAGAAAGTATATTTGGGTACATCACCGTCCTTCCTGGTGCGTTCAGTGCGTATCGGTATATCGCACTGCAGAACGATCATACGGGCGAGGGTCCGCTGCAGAAGTATTTCCTAGGCGAGAAAATGGTATGTGTGCCATCCATCGTGATGCCAAACCCACTCTTAGCTTCGATAGCACGGCGCAGACGCGGACATATTCACGGCGAACATGTATCTCGCCGAAGACAGGGTAACGTTCATCTTCTCCTTGACAACGATTGCGTTTGACCCTCACCTCTGCGCAGATTTTATGCTGGGAACTCGTCTCGAAACGCGGAGGATCGTGGATATTACACTACGTCAAGTCCGCGTATGCCATCACCGACGTTCCTGACCAGGTTCGTTCGTTAGTTCATCCCCTCCTTCGCCTTTCCACCTTCCCCTCCTCCTCCCTCTTTTCCACTCTAACCCCAAAACAGGTCCCTGAACTCATCTCTCAACGCCGTCGATGGCTCAACGGTTCCTTCTTCGCAGCCGTACACAGCACAGTGCACTTCTATTATATATATAGAAGCGCACATACATTCATGAGGAAGTTTTGGATACACGTCGAGATGGTGTATCAGTTTTTCAATTTGGTTTTTAGTTGGTTTGCATTGGTGAGTGAAATTGGAGGAGAGCAAGCAACTCTTTCTTCGATTCCGAGATGTTACAATTTGGGAACGCTAGCGCTAATACACACACGCCCCCCTCTCACCTCAAACAGGCAAATTACTTCATCGCATTCGCGATCCTCGCCTCCGCGCTCGAAGACAAATCCTTTAACCTCCCCTGGATCCACATCCTCAACGACATCCTGACCTACTTCTACCTCGGCCTTCTCATTATGTGTTTCATCCTGTCGCTCGGGAACAGGCCGCAAGGGAGCAAGTGGGGGTATGCGGGTGCGTTTGTCGGGTTTGCGATCATCACGATTTACATGACGGTATGTCGCGTCCTCGTCCACCCGTCTTCCCTTGCCTGCTCATACGCTGACGCTGGTCTTACGCGCAGGCAGCGGCGGTCCTCCTCGCAGTAAAGGGTATAGAAAATGTAGCGGCGACTGTCAATGAGAACCTCAATCGGCCGCTGCAGCTCTCGGACGTGTTTACGGATCCTATATTCCGCGACATCGTACTCTCGCTCCTCGCCACGCTCGGGCTGTACCTCATCTCTTCTCTCATCTTCGTACGTCTCTTTTTTCCTTTCCCACCATTGAAACAATCTGATTACGAATCTCCTCCCCCCCTCTCTCCTTCATTGCCCCTCCAGTTCGAGCCCTGGCACATGATAACCTCATTCATCCAATACCTACTCATGGCGCCCTCCTACATTGCCGTGCTGAACGTCTACGCCTTCTCGAACGTGCACGACATATCGTGGGGCACCAAGGGTGACAATAAGCCCCAGGCTGACCTCGGCAAGGTCGAAGCGAAAGGGGAAAACAAAAATGAAGTCGAGGTGGTCATTCCGACGGCGAAGAATGATATTAATGCGTTGTATGAGGATGCGATACATGTGTTGAGTACGAAGAGGCCGAAAGTTGTGCAGAAGGTCGATGAGAAGACGGCGCAGGAGGATTATTATAAGGGATTTAGGACCAAGTGAGTTTTTCTCTTTTTGCTTTTTTGTTGTTGCTCTTGTTGGTGCTCATTGGTCGTGCGTAGTGTGCTTTTGGTATGGACGTTGAGTAATGTGAGTGTTGCTACGTCGTTCGTGGGCGCACATTTTGCTGACGAAGTGCTCAAAATTGAAAGGCTCTCCTCGCGGCGGTCGTAGTCTCCGCAAACAACAAGCAAAGCGCTAATGCTGCCGTTAACGGTTACATGGCGTTCATCTTGTTCTCTGTCGCTGGTCTTGCGTGTATGTTGTCTTTTTTCCCGGCCTCATTGATTGATTCAACGATTTATTTAACTCCTAGTGATTCGATTCATTGGGTCTACAATATACATGGTCGTGCGTCTTTTTGCTGGCGAGTAGATCCGAGGCTTCTTGTATCGGTATCAACACCGTATCACCTACGGCTATTTATTACACAATCCTACTGACTTTTTTGATCTTCTTCTCCTTTTCTTTTTCTGGACGCTCTTGGTGTTTTGTTTAGACGGTGATCAATGCTAACTAATTAACTGGTATAAAAGTATCGATGATGCGGAATGAGCCTTTGGCGCTCGACAGGCAATTGTCTGTAGACAGGTGAGATGACTGGTAAAGGGATTGTCGCCAAGATTAGTCCGAGGCCAGACAAAGGGGCAACTCAAATTGGTCATAGGACAGAGCCCTGCCGTCAGCCTGGGACTGCTCGAAGACAGCGTGTCCTTGGCGTCCAGCTAGGGACCTTCCGTAGGTTGGACTCCTATCTCAGTGTTCATTTGTGATTGTAATACCTCTGCGAAGGGAGCCGATCTTGGAGCCGATCTTGAAACCGAAGACGAGAATGCGTTCCTGTATGGTGCCACATTGTTGTGCACATCATTCCATTCATGAGGTAGAAGCACTTTCGACTTGAGAAATCGCCGGTGCCAGGGTGAGCGGTCAATAACTTACTACTGCAATGTTTCTCGGCAGTCATGTCCGAGTCACCCGACTTTACTTACAGGAGGGCTTGTGACGACTTTTTACTGCCGCTTTCTGCTGCCCAATCATTCACCAATTTTGTACCATGGCGGAGTCAAATAGTACAGCACCACAGACCTCGACATATTCTGAGAAGGTAAAGATAGGAGACTCGTGCATATAGAAGCAACAACTAACTAGAGCTTGACTTATCTTTGGAGAAGTTGTGGTGGAAGATTGATCTCGTTATTCTTCCGATAGTAGGCATGTTCAGTGTATTGGCCTTACTGATCTTTTCTCGTAATATTCCACGATGTACCCAATGTCTCCGCAATGGTCTGGTAGGATCGAGCAAATATTGGCAATGCTGTAATCGCAGGCTTACAAGACGACTTAAAAATGACAAACTATGAGTATAGCATCGTCTTAACAGTCACCTTCATTCCGTACCTTTTGATGGAATTCCCTGTTAATCTTGCTTTAAAGGTACGGTCACCATCATTATAATATCTCAACCATTATTCAATTCGTCAGTCGGTTGGGCCGCACCTCTTACTTCCCACTATGCTCACTCTTTGGGGAACAACGGCCACGTTGCAAGGTATATAGGCTATTTGGTATTTGTCCACTCGGGAGCATACCATTGACTCCGTTCACCCAGGCACGGTCAGAAATCGCTTCGATCTGCTCGCTTGCCGTGTTTTCCTTGGTCTCTTTGCAGGTAGCCCCTTTGTCAGTGCAGCTACCTCATTAAAGAGTTGATACAGGTGGCCTCTTCTCAAGTATCATCATATATCTTCCTTTCTGGTATCCCCGTCAGCAACGGCAATGGAGGTTTGTGAGAAACTCATGCCTTGGAGGTTTTTTTTTACAATGCTGGACCATGGGTATTTCCTATCCACAAGCTCACCTGACAGGTGCATTTTCATTTTCGGACCTCTTGCCCTATGCAATCGTCCGAATGGACGGTGTCGGAGGCCGTCCGGGATGGGCATGGTTTTTCATCCGCCGCCGCCGCCGCCGCCGCCGATGCAATCGTCCGAATGGACGGTGTCGGAGGCCGTCCGGGATGGGCATGGTTTTTCATCCGACGCCGCCGCCGCCGATGCAATCGTCCGAATGGACGGTGTCGGAGGCCGTCCGGGATGGGCATGGTTTTTCATCCGACGCCGCCGCCGCCCATCAATGCCAACGCCGGAACGCCGTTCTCCCGCCTTCGCTGACGCCCGTCCGTCCTTCCTGGTGCGTTCAGTGCGTGCAGAACAATCATGCAGGCGAGGGACCGCTCCAGAAGTATTTCTTGGGCCCAAAAATGGCATGTGTGCTCTTCACCATCAGCCATCATAATGCCAAATCCACTTGCTTTCGCTTCGATAGCACGTCGAAGTACCGGATCGCCCCTATCAGGGGAGAGAGCGGAATAATTAAGCTCATAACCTATTCAAGGGTTGCCCTTATAATCCGACCATAGACCATACTTTTAAGGTTAGTCCTAGGACAGAACCCTGCCGTCAGCATAGGGCTGCTTGAATACCAGTGTGTCCTCAGACAAGGTAAGGACCTTCAATGGGTATGACGTTCTCCCCGGGTGTTATGGGATTCTTCGGCCCTGGAGGCGAGAGTGCGTCCGGAATGACGGTGGCATCATCGTTGTAAGACGTACGCCTCCTTCCATTCATACTCTCAAAATCTGAGGAAGAAACCACTCTCGACCACCAGGATGGTCGGCCAATAACCTACTGCAACGTTTCCAAGCAGTTGCAGTTACGTTCGAGTCTGCCAATTCTATTTACACGAGACATGTCATTTTATGCTTATTCATCATGACTACATGTCAGTGCCGCTTTCTGCTTCCCAATCATCCACCAATTTGTACCATGGCGGAGTCAAATAGTACAGCTCCACAGACCTCGACATATTCTGAGAAGGTAAAGATAGGAGACTCGTGCATATAGAAGCAACAACTAACTAGAGCTTGACTCATCTTTGGAGAAGTTGTGGTGGAAGATTGATCTCGTTATTCTTCCGATAGTAGGCATGTTCAGTGTATTGGCCTTACTTGTGAGTTCTCGATCTTTTCTCGTAATATTCTACTCAATGTCCCCGCAATGGTCTGTTAGGATCGAGCAAATATTGGCAATGCTGTAATCGCAGGCTTACAAGACGACTTAAAAATGACAAACTATGAGTATAGCATCGTCTTAACAGTCACCTTCATTCCGTACCTTTTGATGGAATTCCCTGTTAATCTTGCTTTAAAGGTACGGTCACCATCATTATAATATCTCAACCATTATTCAATTCGTCAGTCGGTTGGGCCGCACCTCTTACTTCCCACTATGCTCACTCTTTGGGGAACAACGGCCACGTTGCAAGGTATATAGGCTATTTGGTATTTGTCCACACGGGAGCATACCATTGACTCTGTGCACTCAGGCATGGTCAGAAATCGCTTCGATCTGCTCGCTTGCCGTGTTTTTATTGGTCTCTTTGAAGGTAGACCTCTTCCTTGTCAGAGCCGCCACCTCATCAAAGACGTCATACAGGTGGCCTCTTCTCGAGTATCATCACCTATCTTTCTTTCTGGTATCCCCGTCAGCAACTGCAATGGAGGTTTGTAAGAAACTCAACCTTCGAATTTTTTTTTTCAAAACCCTGGACGTGTAGGGTGTCTATCTTCCTGTCCACAAGCTCATTGACAGGTGCATTTTCGGGTCTCTTGGCCTATGCAATCGTCCGAATGGACGGTGTCGGAGGCCGTCCGGGATGGGCATGGATATTCATCGTCGAAGGGGTATTCAGCGTCGCATTCGGGTTATCTGCATTCATTGTTCTTCCTCGTTCTCCTGCGCATGCTCGCTTTCTCTCCCAGACACAGAAGGAATGCATCACTTCTCAACTCCGTAGCAGTGGAGCTATCGGTCGAAATGAACTTGCAGACTTGTTCAGTTGGCGTGAAGTATGGAGAGCTTTTACTCTTCCACATGTTTGGATGCTGTCATTTATTGCCTTTTTTTCTGGTGCGGAAGATGTCTTCTCTTGTGCACATGTTTGCTCATAGTCGTTATTGCTAATATAGGTACTGTGGGATTTGCACTTGGATAGTAAGTTCTATTGTCGCATCTCTCTTCTCTCACTCCAACACCTTTGTAGCTTCACGCCTTCCATCGTTGCCGGTCTTGGTTATAGCAATATACGTGCTCAACTCTTCAGCGTACCTCCAAATGCCGTTGGCTTTGTAGGCCAGTATATGCAACTCTATTGTTGTTTGTCCATTAATTCGGTCAACAGGCACATTACTGTTAGCATACATTTCAGATAAATTTGGAGCCCGTGGCTTTGTGATCATCCTTTCCAATGTCCTTGCTTCAATTGGCTTGGCAATGTTCTTTGGTTTGAGTCTTCCTTTGGTGCGGCCGCTATACAGTCTCACCGATCCTATAGCTTCAGATTCTCCCCACATCAAATACGGCAGTCTCTTCTTGATAGTCACAGGTGGATACAGCACTTCACCCGCGCTTTTCACGTGGATTGTCAACAATGTATCTCCTTACACTCGACGTGCTACCTCAAATGCCTTTTGTTCCATCTTGTTCAATTTAGGTGGATTATTTTCTACTTGGCTTCTTGGCACGCTGTCTCCAGGTCCTCAATACAGACTGGCAACTCTCGTTCTCCTTATTTTCTCATCCCTTACTGTCTTGATTGCATCGATGAATGTGGTATATCTTGTTTTACAAAACAAGAAGAAGGCTGAGATTCGTGCCAAAGCTTGCCATGTGGATGAAGACTTAGGCCTTGGAGACTCTTCAGCATGGTTTGTGTACAAGTTATAGAAAACGGCCAAAGAGAGAGTGTGTATTTCTGTTTGTTAGTTCTTTCCTCTAGCTCGCTTGTTGATTATGAAATAGAATTTACTTGATTATTTTTACTGGGTTATACATAGCTCATATTCACCAAGTAACTGGGTGACTATCCATAAGAATTTGGAATGGATTTAGAAATTTCTAGAGCTAGAAAGTTGGAGAACAAACATGTCAGATACTGCTAGACCATAAGGGCAAAATCTTCAGATCAGTGTCATTAACAACAAATTCATTCCTGTACAAGTATCCATGTGCATGGGTCCATGCCTCTGTGTCTTCATCATGTTGTCAATGATTTTAATGAAGAGGAAGAGGTTATGCAAGTACCAGTTGTGTTTCTGATCATCTTCATTGGTGAAAAAAGGGAATTTTGATTCTCAAAAGTCATTTTTCAAGTGAGCTATTATGTTGTGGAGCAATAAAGCACAACAAAAATCTATGCAATATCAGATATATCTCAATGGGTCACAAAATCTAACTTGGCATCACCAAATGCCATCAAAAAAGCAAAATTTGGGTCTGCAGAGGAGTTTTGCTCCAAATGATAGAATTCGGAGATGCTGTTTTTCATCAAATTTTGTTGATCCCACCTATTGTAGGCTTAAGCAATATCTCCATGGCTAATGTATGATGTGGCATTTGGATATTTCTAGATCCATTCCAAACCCTTACCACTGGTTTGATAATCATTGCATGATTGGCTAATCAGCCTAGTTAGAAAAATGGTCCTCTTTAGTGATATTCTTTTTGAGCAGGAATATTTCAGACTTTGCAGAGTGAAAAGCCAATTAATTCCATAAGGTATGGTAAGAAAATCTTGAGTGCCAGTTCCCCCTCCCAAAATAAAGGGGCTGGAAGCTCAAGCTAATACAAGGAACTACTGAATAAATACAAGTGTATGTAGAATGGAACCTGTGAAATAGGAATGGTGGGGATCTAAAATAATGCATGACCTAGTGTAAGGTCCAATTGTAATGGACTAGCACTGTTACTGTATGGTTACTTATTTTAGGCACTAATATAATATAATTAATATTTTTAGTGACATGATATTTGTTATTACTTGAGTCACCTGCCATGTTCCTTCAGAATGTGACACATTGAGAAGTTTTTGGAAGGCAACTCTTGCCTTACTTCACTCTAGCATAGCAGAAGGATTGGTCTGACTTATGTTGTGTGAATTGTAAGGTGCAAGACCCAGAACCACTGATTACACTTTTTTAAGTCACCCAACATTGACTTACTATGCTTTAGCACAAAAAAAATCTTTGCATCTGCATGCTCCTCAAGCTCATTAATTCAATGGAGAAGCAGATCAATCATGTGGAATGTTATATGACATTCTTCTTGCTATGAGAAGTTGTGCAAATCTTCTGTTGTGTGGTTGATCACCAGTGCAATGCTGCCATGTGTTGCACTCTCAAAATTGACATTGATACTCTTAAGGACCAATTCCAGAACTTACAAGGAGTGCTGGCCCAAGTTCCTTTAGCAGTGAACCCTGCCACATTGACTGACTGAGAGAATCATTGGTCCTGCTCATCAAGAAGGACTTCAACAAGTACCTGCCAACAATCATTTTAATATTGAATACTGGGTGCAGTATATCCTACACAGAATAGACTGGGATTGCTATGAACACATCAATGCAAGTAGATTGACACTCTGTCTTTGGGTATATCCTGGGACAAGCCTTAGGCCCCACAAACTCATCTACCTACACATTGTACATGTGTATATGCAATGGTGGTGGCTCAACCCTATCTAACAGGAGGCAGTGGACAAATACAGCTGTCACCTCCCTTGTCCTCTTGTTTCTATTGTAATGTTTGATTTTATATTGTGCTGAATGATACTGCCTCCTGGTGGAGCTCACAACAGGAGATGTTCTATGTTGTCTCCTGGCCAACTGTATTCCTCTGGCATGGATCTCTATGAGGCTTTGACATACCTCTGGTGGTATTTCATTCTACTCCTTGACCACTCTCTCCCCACAACTCATGCACTCCTTTAGGGGGTACCTCATACTCCAAAAGTTTGCACTTGATGTAAACCCAGAGGTGTGAGATCGGGGGATCGGGCAGGCCAGGATATCACAATGATGTTGTTATCAGAAAACCAGGTTGTTGCCTGTTTGGAGGTGTGTTTTAGGTTGTTGTCCTGCTGAAAATATTGTCCTTCCTCCTCCATTTCCAACTTCTCAAAGCTTTCCACCTCTCCCTCATCCAAAATCTCACAATACTGTGCAGCATCCATCTTCCCCTAAACTTCAATGAGCTTCCCTACTCCATTCCAACTCAGCCCCATACCATTAAATTGTTTCCTCCTCCATGCTTGACAGTTGGTGTAGTGATGCAGTCAGATAGTGGTTCTCCTGGAATTTTCCACACATATACCTTCCCATCTGATCCAATCTGATTGATCTTTGTCTCATCACTTCACAAAATTCTTTTCCAATCATCCACTGTCCAGTTTTCATGATACTGAGCAAACTTGAGTCACTTTGCACAATGAATGGGAACTTTCTTCTTTGTTGCTGAGCAAAAACCTGCCTCCTTCAATGCATTCCTGACTGTCTGAGGATTGACAGGACTGGAGATGACAGAATTAATGAACTGTGTATCTTGAACAGCATTATCCAGCTTCCTAGTAGTAATTTGACAAATAATAGACTGTTTGTCATGTGCTGTAAGCTTGGAAGGATGACCTCCAAAATGATTCTCTTTGTTGCTTTCCAGTTCTTTGCTGATCCTCCCCACAGTGCCCTTTCCCAGGCCAGTTTTTGCTTGGATTTGATGCTGAGAATACCCCTCATTAAGGAGAGAAGCAGCCAAAGAGCAATTGGCAGCAGAAACAGGTCACATGATGGTGGTAGAGTGTCAAGAAGGTAATTGATTGAAGTTGAACATGGCAAATTAGTACAAACAAGGTCACATGACATTGTTTATACTTCCCACAAGGTGTTTCCATCTTCTACTTCTGAAAAGTATTGAGAAAATATGAAAATTAAAGTGAGTCAAAAAACTGCCCTAATAATTGAATATTTTGTTTGATTTATTGATAAGCGAGTTCTTGTCCAAATCACATGATCTATACATCATTATGAAGCCAGGATGCAGTTGTATGTCATGTGATTTTCTATGATTTTTTGCTTAGGTAATTGTTGCACACCATGTAAATCTTTCTAAAAAGGCCAATCATTTGAGGCAGTTTTTTGAGCCAGTGTATGTCCAATATGGATGCTGATGTGGCAATGGAACCTGCAGCTAGTATGACACCTTGTGCCCACAACCATGGAGCCTTTTGTGAGGGCCCTTCCCTGCTGACTGCTGCTGCCCCAGCAATTGTCAACACCCCTAATATCCCAAGTACCTTGGAGCCAATTGACTAAAATTACTGTGCTCTTTGAAGCTACTGCTGCCTTGGCCCTTGCAGAAGCTCTGGAAGCCAGTGCTGTCACAGCTCCTCCATTTTGAGCCAATGACATGGACACTCCTCCAGCAGAACTATTTCTACCCCCATTCACAACATAAACTGTTGTGGGCATTCTTGGAAAGACTCATTCCCTAAATCATACCCCTATTTGCACACCCCAGCATTCTCACTTGTGAAGAGTCATGGTCATCATCACATCTATCTATACACTATCCTGCTGCCTACCACCTCATTGTTTCTCAGTTATGAGACTGTAAACAGTCTCACAAGGAGGTATGTAACAGACTGGTACCATTACTGTACAATCCACTTATTTGAGCATGAATATAATATAATTAATATTTGTAGTTACATGATATTTATTATTACTTTAGTCACCTGCTGCATTCTGAGCAACATGGCATGTAAATAGTTATTGATATGTATTTGTAAGGCAACTCTTGTCTTACTTCACTCTAGTGTAGCAGAATTTATAATTGGTCTGACTTACATTGTGTGAATTGTAAGATGCAAGACTCATAACCACTGGTTACACTAATCTGTCAATATTGTGAGTAGTGTGAGATTATGGGAATGTGAATGTAGGTAAGACTTATCTGTGAGTACAGTGTGAGATGATGAGGTTGTTTCTACCATGCATGCAGGTATATATGAGTAATGCAGACAATGAGACAAAGAAATGACAAAGGGACAAAGGGATGATGATAAGTGGCAAGATTGGTTCTGATGATTTAGTCTTTTTCCAAATTAACACTGGCCCAAATCATTAATTCAGTGCTGCAAGCTGAAAAATGATTTGATGTTCAAGTTAAAGTTGCTTGGGAACATGCTAAGGGACATCAGCCATAAGATGTGGGAAGAAAGAGGATTTCTTGAGTCTAAAAAGGAGTTCTTGAGTGCCAGTCCCCCTACCAAAAGAGAGGGGCCAGAAGTTCAAGCCAGGGCTGCATAGTCCAAGGCTTGAGGTTTGAAAGGGACAAGATGAGTGTAGGCCATATGGAGGAGAGATGAAAGGTGTACAATGCAGTTGGGTCATTTCTGATGTACAACTTGTAGAAATCACTTTGCCAGCATCCTAAGAGCTGGATTCACACATAGTCTTGAGTGTGCTTCTGGATCAGGAACTCCATTTTGACAAGCATGCAGCCTATGTACAGGGCAAGGGTATGGTGTTGGTCACACAACCAAAGAGGTTGGTGAAAGTCAACAAGGGGGTGGAAGACAAGTTTGTGAAGACAATATATGAAGCTGTAGTGTTACCCTCAATGCTGTATGTGGCAGACATGTGGTGCACACTGGATTTGATACAGGGAATCAAGACAGTCAGAGAACTTGAGAGGAATGAAAACAAAGCTGGAAAGGGTGCAAAGATTTAGATTGACTCAATTATTGGGAGCAATGCAGACCATCCCAACTGACATGCTTGAGATACATGCAGGTGTTATGCCAATTGATCTGAGGATCTAACAAGGCTGGTGTCAATGTGGCAGCACACATAGCAATGTTACTGAGCTCACATTCTCTCTACAAACCTGCAAGGTGAGCTGCAAACTTTGTATGGAGGCATAGACCACCATTACACTATGTTCTCAAAGTGTTAGGAGAGCACCCAAACAATGTGGAAACAATCAGCATTGTGCAAAAGCCTCAAGGATGTAAGTGTCCAGTAGAAGTCATGATTAACATGAATGTAGACAATGCAGTAGCAAGGGAGTCACATGTATCTAAGATAGGGGCAGTAGAAGTGCTGTATAGAGGGTTCAAGAAGGTGAAGATAATGAGGAGGAATTTGGGCTCTGAGGAAGATTACATCATGTTCCAAGGTAAATGTGTGAGTCAGGTTTTGGGGATAAAATTGCTGTGGAGAGAGGTAAGGAAGGAGAGCAGGAGAGGAAGGAGGATCAGTAAGGTGACAGTGGGCATGGACAACCAAGCTGGAATAGTAGCACTTCAAGACCCAAGACCAAGCCCTAGCTGGTACCTTGTCAAACAGGGTGCTGGAAGGCATATGGAGGATCAGAAAGATCAATTCAAGCTTAGAAATAGGAATTGTATAAGTGTGCAGACAGAGAAGCAAAATGAGCAGTGCAAGGCAAAGAGCTAGGCTTGGGGGGGGGGAATGTCCTGCATGAAACTCTCAGTAACTTAAATAATGAAATGCAGCCATCATCAGACAGACAGCACAAAGGTTGATGGAAATGTGATGCAAAGAGGCAAATCACACAATTGCCATTTTCAAGAGGCTGTAGGTCATGGACCCTGCAATGCCAAAGGCAACAAGGATATGGGACAACTTGACACAAACAGGACACTGCTCTCTTAATCAACTTTTACACTGGATCAGAAAACTTGGGTTGTACACATGCATGACATGCAGGGAGGCAGACAAAACAGTAGCACATTTTTGTTGGACTTGCAGAGCCTAGGAAAAACACTACTAAGAGAATTTGAGACATAGTGCACATAAGTACAAAAGCCCTTAGCACATTTCTTGTAACCCTGATGTCATTGAGTTCCTATTCTCCTACATACACATGACAGACCAATTTGAGAGATCCTATGAAGACCTGACAGTGACCTTTGAAGGCCCAAGTGATGGGATGCAGGTTAGATGCAAAAGCCACTGAGAAGACAAGGAATGGGAAACAATTTTTATTATGCATACTAATTGCCTTACTTTACAGAATGCCTAGATAGCCTAATATAGTACTAAGCCTAGCTCTGGGCACAAAACCTTGAGGGTGGTGGCATTAGGCCATTGGCTAGTCAGTGTCATGACCCTGCCATCTCCGGACCCCCACACGCTGCCCCAGCCCCGACACACACCTCCCCCGCACCCCTCGCGCACCTCCGAAACCGCCAACAACCTCCCAACGCTGCACCGGCAACACCCGCGGCCATCTCCGAACAGATCCTCGGCCATCACCGAACCCCGGCATCCCGGCATCTCGGCCGACACGTCACCCCAAGGCTTCCCTGTCACTGGACACACCCGGACCCCCAGCATCCCGGCCATCACATAATGTTCTGCAACATTCCTCCCGCAAACCGTCGGCACGTCACAATGCCACCTGCTTCTGTGGCGCCGAGGGGTGCCACCATCACGCAGCACGACCGCCGACCCGCCCGACACAAGCCCGCCATAACCCGCGCCAGCACGCCCCGACCACTATCACGACCCCGGGGCTGGGAGCCAGTCCGGGGACTTAGCCGGAGGAATCAGATGTCCTGGTCCCGGCTAGAATCCTACCCGGGACTTAGCGGAAGGATAGTACATAAACCATAGGATAGCATACGAGTCAGGTAGTTTTGATATTAACCGTAGTTCTCCATATTTCCGTGTCTCCGTCTCTGTCTCTGTCTCTATCTCAATTTCAATCTATTCTCTTGTCTCTCTCTCTCTCATCTCTCGTCTCTCGTCTCTCATCTCCCGTCTCCGTGCCTCGTTCCGTTCCGTGACTCATTTCTCCTCTCTGTTTCTCTTCTCCGTTTCTTTACCTATCGTCCGCATCTCTTTCTCTCTTCACCCCGGTCTCCCAACCAACCCACCCCGCCCACTCCATACCTACTCCCC
>QGOB01000892.1:0-11014 GCA_003313055.1 Termitomyces sp. MG145 | reverse complement strand
GGCCCTGGAGTCAATTTCTGGGTCTTCATCGGAAAGAAAGAAGGGAATGTGAGAATTTGTCATAATTCAAGGTCATGATGCTACCAGTTAATTCAAAGGTTCATGGCCTGTAACCATGGTAGTCCTAAGATGATGGGGGCCATCTTGTGTAACCAGGTTATGAGCATCCAGAGCTCATGCATAGTACTATTTTGAGAAGCTCAAGTGCAAGGGACTAGTTGTCCAAATGCCATTTCATCTCAACGACATATGGGTACAGAAATTTGGACTGTTTAAAAAGAAAGGCGGTGGGATACATGTAGACTCTTTCGTCCTTGAGTCGTCGCACGGTATTGAGGTTGAGAATTACGTTTTCCTAGTCTCCTATTGTACTCTTCATGCACACACTATTTATATATCAAGGACATAAATGTACGCAGTGACTCGGGTGGTGAAAAAAAAAGTGAGATATGTCATATACAAACTTTCGAAAGATGGTCGAGACATTCAATAATAACTTGTCCTTCCCCTCCCCGGACTAGACAATGCTCATTTTTGATCACAATCTACTCATTCTAAGCTAGATCCCAGCTCATCGCCCGAGTGTTTTAACATTTAAGAACCTTCTAGCGCTTGACTCGCCCTCAGACGCTGATGCATGGTCTTCTGAGTCTTTGTTCTTGATGTGCGTTCGCTGAGGATTAAGAAATCCCTTGACCTGGTCATCAGCTAGGCACTTGAGTCTCTCTTCAACCCTGTGGCTACATAGTCCTTTGATATCTCTCCTGAAGGGTCCAACTCGTGCACACGTCGCGTATGGATGTCCATGGCTTCCAGCGGTGTAATACCTGAAGCGGTGAACATCGGGACGAAAGATTTTCTGCAACTCCTGTATCCAAAAAGTGCAATAAAGACAGCTACGTTTGCTGCACCCGATGGGCCTATGCTCTATCGGCTGATTCTGCGATCTTTCTGGGGTTCTACTCAGAAGGAAGACAATGAGCTTGAGTTCTGCATGGACATAAGTATTCACGTGACGCTCCTGCCATGCAAAACCGGGGTCGGGATTCGTTCTCCTAAACCAACTCCACAGGCGTTCATTTGTTAACTGGTTCAGGCCTAACCGCTTCGCAATATTGCACGCGGTAGTCGAGGCACTTTGGAGCTTCAAGTTTTCGAATTCATAAGACAGCGTATCGGTCACATTGGTTCCAGACACCCATAGAATCTTGCGAATCCCTCCCACCCGGACGTATCGGATGAGGTCGATGATGCGAATATATTGAGAGATGTTTTTGTTAGTGTAAAGTTTGGTCAAGTCTGAATACAGGGATACCTATTAAATGGATTTGCCTTCGAGTTAGCGTGTTTCCTCTTGCAATTGCCCAAGGGTCTTTAGTCTAGCCTGTATTGACATTATGCGTGACATTCTGCAGACCCGACGAACTTGATTCTTTCTGCTGTGCCTTGATTCTGATATTATTCAGTTCCAAGTAAGCTTAATACATTACCATCTTATTATAGTTGTACAACATAGTGCATCACAATGGTCAGAGTTGACTGAACAATTGTGCATATTGTTGAAACTAAAGCCACGAACATGATGGTAACGTCGACGCTTCTTTGATCTAATCAATCATGTACGCGTCTACTACGTGTCCTCTAAATCTTTGCGACGTGTCTTTGTTCGACTTGAGGGTACTCTGATTCTTTGGACTATTTGCGCCACACTGCTAGACAACATTTACTCGTAAGGGAACTCTCCTGGCCGACCGCGCACGTATTGTTCCAGAGGACTAACTCCCTTTGACACCGTTTACTCTTGTCTTTTACCAACTGCGTGCTGATTTTCAGGTGATGGACTACGTAATGTCTAGTCAATCGTGATTTAATGTTCTGGATATCGGTTATCCCAGCTCTTACCGACTCCTGACTTTGTTCAAGTATCGTACTGTTGACGAAGAAAGTCTTAGAAACTCCAAATGACCTACCACGACCGTCATGATATCGTCACATCCAAAACATCTAGTCATGCGGCCCCGACTCAAGACATGAGCTCGACACCCCAGTTTCACATTCATCGGAGTATAAAAGGAGAAGCTGAAGTGAGATTCGAGGTACCTTTGAACCTCGAATCTCAGGTCTGTTATAAGTTATCGTTACTTATGCTTGCTAAACATGTACCTTTGAACCTCGAATCTTAGTTAACGACTGAACATCAATATATATTAACCAGTTTGATATCGTCCGTTAAGTATTCCACTGCATAACCTATAAACATGTTGCATCAGGTTATGGGCCCCGACTACAGCGATACAACTTCCGAGACCTTACAGTTCGCGAAGTTTAACGGTACGAATTATCATGTCTGGTCCGACAACATGAAAGCCGCGTTACAAGCTAAGAGCCTCTGGGGTGTGGTATCCAGTCGCGAAACGTGCCCTGTCAAACCCCCTTCGGACTTCCCTGATCTAATGACATCACCTGGTCCTAGTGAGGACAAATCTTCGGTTGGCATCCGAAAAGATAGTCGGGATCTTATGGACGTACTTCAATCGAAAGAATACGTCGCTTGGGAAAAGTCTTGCGAAAAATACAATCGCTGGCTAAACAAAGATGACGCGGCGATGGGAATAATTTGAAACGCCATCGAATACACCCAACATGAAACTATCGTCGAATGCAAAAGTTCCATGACTATATGGGAACAATTGCGCGCGAATTTTGTTGAACAATATAGCGGTATAAACGTTCATTATTATTATCGAGAACTCTTCATGAAGAGTTGGAACGGACTCACCTCCATCTCTGATCACATCGGATTCTACTACGGCATTCGAAGACGCTTTCTCGAAGCGGACCATAAAGTAGATGACCTCACAATCATTCATGCCATACTGCTATCATTACTGACATCACCTGCATGGGAAGTAATAAAGCAAACATTATTACTTCGCAGAAAATCATTAAAACTCGATGATGTTTCGACCGAATTGACCTTAGTCTTCGAACGCAAGTCTCATGAAGAGAATGCCTCGACAAAGTCTGTTGCTCTTGTCACGCAGACAAATAACGAATTCAGTGGGAGCAAAGGCAATTCGAGATCGAGAAAAACTAACCAAAAATGTCACGAACCTAAGCATGACAATATTTGCTATAATTGTGGCAAAAAGGGACATTGGAGTTCCAAATGTCAAAAACCCAAAAAGGATAAGTCCATCGGAAGTGCCAATATTACCATTTCCAGAGCAGAAGCAAAAACTCGCGAGGTTGGTATGGTCTTCATGGCAACCAGCAGAGAAATGCCCGTCGGCCTATTGTTGGATAGTGCCGCATCCTGCCACATGATATCCGATAAATCATACTTCACGGATTACTGCGAAGTGAACGAACAAAACATATCAGTTGGAGGATCGAGTCAGTTGCCTGTCAAAGGCACTGGAACAATTGAATTTAAGACTGACGTACCTAACGGACCTAACAACGTCATTCTACACGAGGTCTTACACATTCCTACACTTGGCATGAATCTCATTAGCCTTGGACAACTCCAACAAGGCGGCGCCACCATTAATGGATTAACCCACGGTATATCCCTTGCCTGGAATGATGACAAGTTCCTGTGTGCAAATCTAATCGGTTCCCACAACACTTTGTACCGAATTGCATGTTCGACGCTTAACAACAATAATGACCAGGTTGCTTACATTGCTAACGATCAAACGATGCGCTTATGGCATCGTTGACTTGGACATATAGCACCGCGAACCATCAAGATGATGATGGATAAAGATCTAGTCACCGGACTAAGGATCAAATCTCCTCGAGAGTTTGACAGACTTTGCAGCGGATGTGCACAGGGTAAAGCGATCCGACCTCCACTTCCACAACACAGTGTGACAAAATATGACAAGAACAAATTGTTAGTAATGGACCTAGCAGGACCTATGTCTGTGCCTACCTGGGACAACTATCGATACGCTATGATAGTTGTCGAAGTCAGCAAGCGTTACCCCACCAGACGTTTATTGAAATCAAAAGACGAAGTCAATGATACAGTTGGGGAGGTCATCACCAGATATGAGCGGCAATCAGGCAAGCTCGTCAAAAGAATACGAACTGACAATGGCACCAAATTCGTGAATTCTGTCATGGAGGCTTTCTGTCAACAAAACAGAATCATACACGAAACGACGAACCCATATCGCCCCCAACAAAATGGTATAGCTGAGAGGGCTATAGCCATATTTTTAGAAATGACGCGATGCATGCTACATGGAGCGAACATGGACTTACGTTATTGGGGCGAAGCATTCATGCATGCAGTCTACATCCATTCACTCACCCCGACCTCTGCTCTACAAGGAAGAATTCCATATACGGAATGGTTCGATTCCAAACAAAAACCCGATATATCGCACCTATGAATTTTCGGTTCGCTCGGATGGGCTCATGTACCCAAAGAGGTTTGAAAAGGAAAACTCGAATCGCGAGCAGTGCGAGTCAGAATGCTTGGGTGGTGGCCTGATGAGACAAAAGGCTATAGACTTGAGGACCTAGAAAACGGGAAGATCATTACATCTAGAGATGTAAACTTCCAAGAAGATACTACTCCCAGTGATTTGGCGCACAACGAGACAGGATTGACCTGGTCTGAACCTGAAGAAATCAAAGAATTTGTAAACGATGCCATCCATCCCAACAATGACACATCTTACAATGAGTCCACTCCTACCCCGCTTGAGCACAAATGCCAGAACGACGATATGGAAACGGATGATGACGATGTTCTCGAAGATGATCTTCAGTACCCATCGAGACCCACCATGCCCGAAAATATGATAACGATCGATCCACCCGTTGCACCAAGAAAAGGGAGTAAATGGGATGACTTACCCAGACGCAACCCTCCACACAAGAACGATGCGTTCCAGTTAGATTCCAACAGAACGATGACAATGCAGCTCGCCACGTTGCTTATGTCACTGTGAACGGTCCTCCTGTCAAAGAAGCATTAAAAACCACATATGCTGATGAATGGAAGAAAGCCATTGACGTCGAATATAACCAACTTCTGCGAGAAAGGGCGTTTGAAGAAACAGAAGACTTACCTGGAGGTAAGAAGGCAATAGGAAGCAAAATAGTTCTAAAGGAAAAGCTTGATGAGGAGGGAAGACATTCAAAATTTAAGGCACGCATAGTCGCGCAAGGATTTTCTCAAATCCCAGGTGTCGACTATGGCGAAACGTTCTTGTCAGTCGCCAAGTTTACATCGCTTCGAATATTTCTCACCCTTGCTGCCGCGCTCGATCTAGAAATTCATCAAATCAATGTGATCGGAGTGTATCTTGAAGGATCTTTGGACGAAGATATTTACATGAAAGCACCCGACGGGATAGGAAAGAAGAAATATTGGAAACTTCTTAAGGCCCTGTATGGCCTGAAGCAAGCTGGAAGAAAGTGGAAAGAGAAACTTCATGATGTGCTCACCAAACACAGTTTTGAGCAAATCCGATCCGATGACTGCATTTACGTCCTCCGATCTGGAGAAAAAATTGTTCTATATATTCTGGTTTACGGTGACGACATTATAATTGCCGGAAAAGACATCGAAGAAATAATATCTTTCAAAAACAAGGTTTCTGAAGATTTCGATGTGACTGATTTGGGCGAAATCCACTTTATTCTTGGCATTCAAGTCATATGGGATCGTTCCGATCGATACATTTATCTAAATCAATCCGTGTATATCGATTCAATTCTGAATCGATTTGAAATGACATCTTGTTCCCCCATGTCAACGCCCATTACTACCAATCATCACTTATCTCGAGCTCAAACTCCCTGTAATCAGTTTGAACAGGAGGAGTACGAAAGATATGCCAGGGGAATAAGTTATATTTCGCTTGTTGGATCGCTTCTTTACACAACTCAGACTTGACCCGATATCCAGTTTGCTGTTGGACTCACAGCACAATTTGCAGGAAATCCCGGTATTCCTCACTTGTCCGCCTGTAAAAGGATACTTCGATATCTCAAGGGAACAAAGAATCTATCATTAAGACTTGGTGGATTAAAGAGAGGAGGGATAACCTTGATTGGATGGAGTGACTCGAGTTGGGCGGGGGACATTGATGACAGAAAATCGGTGAGTGGATGGTGTTTCGATATAAACGGAAGCACCATGTCCTGGTCTTCGAAAAAGCAACCTATAGTTGCCACATCCACCGTTGAAGCCAAATATGTTGCATCATCAAACGCTACCCATGAAGCAATCTGGATCTGATCAATTCTAAAAGAACTTGATTATCCTCAATGCTCTGCAACGATTATTCATTCCGATAGCATGGGGAGTATAGCCTTATCGAATAATCTGGTTTCACACTCCCGTGCAAAGCATATCGATATACGGTATCATTTTATTTGTGATCAAATTTCGAATCATAAGATCAAACTATGCTACGTGCCCACGAAGGATATGATCGCTGATATATTAACGAAAGCTCTTCCTCGAGAAGCTTTCAATAGATGTCGAAATGCTCTAGGTGTCGTTGTCCGGTCATTGTCGAGTGGGAGTGACGAAGAAAGTCTTAGAAACTCCAAATGACCTACCACGACCATCATGATATCGTCACATCCAAAACATCCAGTCATGCAGCCCCGACTCAAGACATGAGCTCGACACCCCAGTTTCACATTCATCGGAGTATAAAAGGAGAAGCTGAAGTGAGATTCGAGGTACCTTTGAACCTCGAATCTCAGGTCTGTTATAAGTTATCGTTACTTATGCTTGCTAAACATGTACCTTTGAACCTCGAATCTCAGTTAACAACTGAACATCAATATATATTAACCAGTTTGATATCGTCCGTTAAGTATTCCACTGCATAACCTATAAACATGTTGTGTCAACTGTGTAAGGCAGGAGGAACTAGATAGGCGAGAATGAACTCGCTACATACATTTATATAGTCACAAGAAAGTACACAGAACAAATACTGCCACTGCGAGGCCTACTTCAAATTTGTCATTACACAATTATTTTACCATCGTGACGGACCAACTCTTCATGACGTGACTTGATAATGGATCGGGCAAGGTGTGAGGGGGTTGTTGCCTGGGGTTAATTTGGGGCGAAAGATTAGATTACCGTATTCCCTTTCATCTCTTCACACTTGTAGAGTAAACAAGTTCTTAGTCCTCAGTCACTCAACGTATTGTAGTCGACTTGATTGTATTACCTGTAGAGTAAACAAGTTCTTAGTCTACAGGTATATGTGAGTGACTAATTGTAAACGATTATAGGTAGGATAACTCACCCTCAGTCACTCAACGTATTGTAGTCGACTGAGGGTCATTCCATACACAAAAAAAAAACTTTCAGGCCAAAGATACAAAGACTGGTAAATACCGATCGGTATGTGGTGTGGCTGACGCCACTTTTAGGAGGTGAAGTCCGAATAAGGAAAGTCACTGATATGTCGGTGGTATTGTGGTCGTTGGTGTGCTAGTCTATACCTCAACACTCCTCCTGACTAGCAGACCTGTCGACACATTTGATACCAAGAAGTGTAGTAAGATAGTCATGGGCGGCACGAGGGAGCAGTTTGGTGCATATGTCAGCGATATTTTCTGAGGAAGGTACGTGTGCCATGGAGATGTCGCCGTCTTGAATACGTTCCCAGATATAATGGTGGTGGATGTCGATGTGTTTAGCGTGTGAGTGTCCTTTTGTGGACTGAGCCAAGGTGATGGACAAGTTGTTGTTGACCAGTAAAGTTGCGGGGAGCGGCTGGCCCATGTCTATTTCCATAAGGGAATTATGCATCCACAGTGCCTGTTGGGCACTGCGAGTCATGGCCATATATTCCGCTTCCGTGGTGGACAGGGCTACCATCTGCTGGCGCTTGGAACTGCACGATACTGGCCCTCCTGCCATCAGGAAGACATAACCAGAAGTTGATCTCCTTGTATCAAGGTCACCCCCATAGTTGGCGTCAACGTACCCAATCGGCTTCATCGATCCTCCCGGCTTTCTGGAGTATGTAATTCTGTAATCGAGTGTGCCTTTTATGTATGCTAGGACATGTAACAGAGCTTTCCAGTGTGCTGGGCTGGGATTTGATTGGAAACGTGCGAGTAGCATGATGGCAAAGGATAGATCTGGTCTTGTAGCAGCTTGTGCCCACATTAGTGCTCCCAAGAGTTGCCTGTAAGGTTTGTCGCTCATGAAAAGTTGCTCCGCTTCACTCTTTGGGGACATCTCATTTGTGAGCATGATGCCGGATGGGAGAGGTGTGTATCGAGGGTTGCATTCAGCCATATTGTATCGTTCCAGGACTCGGGTGAGGTAAGCTTTCTGCGAGAGTGATATTGAACCGGTCTTTGCATCTCTGTCGATAGCCATTCCCAGTATGAATGTAGGTTTGACCAGGTCTTTAACTTCATAGATGCGTGCCAGTTGTTTTTTTTGCAAGTTCTGCTCCCCCTGTTGTGGATGATAGTCTGAAGGTGTCATCGTTGAATGTGTTCGTTATTGTGATTTCGGATCTCATCCTCCTCGATCTTACACATGGGTCGGCCCTTGAACGCTTGTAGCCTAGGTCTGTATATGCGCCGTCCAGTGTCCAAAACCAGTCAAACCCTCCCTGCATGAGGCCGTAAATGGGTTTTCTGAGTAAGGCAAGCTTTCCCTCCCCCTCTGGAAAACCAGGTGGCAGTCTCATGTAAACTTCATGCTCCGGGATACTGTTCAGGTATGCCGAGATAAAATCGACTTGCCAAATTTCCAGGCCCTGGTACGCGGTGGCAGCTGCAGACATGCAAAGAGATTCCAGACATACCACAGCTGCGTAGGTCTCATCAAAGGCCTCACCAGCTACCTGGGAGTACCCCTTCGCTACCAGCCATGCTTTCCATCTCGTAACTTCTCCCTGTGCATTAAATTTGTTTGCAAACACCCACTGACAGCCAACAACATTCTTTCCCGCAGACACTGATGATTCATCCACAAGTTCAAACCCACCGTGGTCTGCCATCATCCTCAGCTCTTCTTCCATCGGTGGTCTCCACAAGTCTGGCCTCTTCATTGCCTCAGTGTATGTCTTTGGTACGTGCATGTCCTCGTTGTCAGCTATGAAAGCGTACGGGCCTCCTGCCATTAGTGCTGTAGGTAGGTCATCACCCATTGCCCAATCCTCCCCCTGAGCCCTTGCATTCTCTTCTCTCTGCACAGTGTCCCTTGCTGCTATAAGAGCTGGCATAGGTTTGGATATGCGTGAGGAGCGTCATAATGGCTGCAGTGCTTGGGGTTGGATTTGCATCAGTGGCTGTTGGGCAGGCTCCCAGGGGTTGTCCATGATGGTATCAGTGGCGTGGTCTGGGTGAAGCGGTCCAGCACCTGTTCTGATCCTCAGGGCAACAGGTTGATGTGTTGGAAGTACACCTGGTAACGTCGACGGTTGTGTATGTACCAGCTGTGGGGCTTGACCTTCTTCCTGTTGGTTGTCGTCATTAAGTACAGTGAGTGATCTATGCCCACTTCCCTCTTCAAAGATAACATCCCGTGATGTCACTATTGTCCGTGAGCCCTGATCAAAAAGTCAGTACCCGCTGTTTGTGTACCCTACAAGGCGAGTCTTCACAGACCAAGGGTCGAGTTTAGATTTTACGAGCTCCTCGGGTACTTTGGCCCAGGCGACACACCCCCATGGTCTAAGGTGATCTACTCTTTGCCTGCATCCAGTCCAAGACTCTTTTGGGATCCTCATTGGGTGCCTTGCCAATGGTAGGAGGTTTCTTGTGTATATCTGGGTCGCTGCAGCCTTGGCCCATAGGTCTTTGGATAGCCCGCTCTCTGCCAGCACACACTGCACACCCTCCAGGATCATTCGGTTTGCTCGCTCTGCAACCCCATTTTGGGCATGGGCATAGGGTATGGTGACTCGGAGTACAATGCCATGGGTCTTAAGGTACATCATCCATAACTCATTCACCCACTCACGCCCTGCATCCACTGTGATTTCCCGGAGTTTCCTGCCTGTCTGGCGTTCTGACTCCATGTAGTAGATTGCAAAAGCTTGCAGGGTCAATACCACATCGTTCCTAGGTAGGAAATATCCAGACATGTGGGATGTACCTCCATCAACTGCGATCATCATATAGGCCACCCCTCCCAGGGAGAGAATGCTTGCTGGACCCCAGAGGTCAATATGTACCCGATCATTCAGTGCACCTTTGGGTTCGATCTCTGCATCGTATGGCCTTGACACATGCTTCCCATAGATACAATCTTCACATATGCCAAGCGTGTTGAGGTCTCCCTTGACCACCAGACCGTCCACTAAGCTGTTCGCTAATGCATTCCTGATTGCCTTCATGTTAGCATGGCCAAAGTGGCGATGCCATACTTCTAATGTGGTTGGTCTCATCTGTGATCTCGCCACCATTGCTGTAGCATTTAGTGCATCTGTGCCTGTCAGAGATCCCAGTAGGTACATTCCTCCGTCACTGGTGCCACGGAGTACTTCTCTTCCTGTAGAGTCCTGGAATCGTACCTGGCCTCCACCAAAAGTGATGCAGAAACCCGCTATATCAAACCAGTTTATTGAGATAAGGTTTGATGCCAGGTCTGGGGCATGGAGTGCATTCCTGAACACTAACTCTGATGAACCCTGAGCCGTCTGACAAATTCTCCATACCGTGCCTTGTCCAACAACCTGGAACAGTGCACCCTTGGGGGCTGTGTGCCCTTGGTTTACCCATCAGCACCCCAAGGAGCAGGATGAGCTTGACTCCTTCTTACAGGAGAACCTCAGCTCTGGTCAAATCTGTCCCACAAACATCCCCTGTCTTCTTCATCAAGAAGAAAGACAGATCCCTGTGTCTGGTTCAGGACTACTGAGTTCTGAATGCAATGACATTGAAGACCTGCTATCCCCTGCCCTCCCAATTGATATCAGGGTTGACATCGCGCAGCCAGGGCAGTCCGAGAACTATCGGGGTCGACTCCAGGAGGGAGGTGACTAAGAGGTTC